>JARQOD010004657.1:0-28080 GCA_033576555.1 Oophaga sylvatica
GTCACACTAATAGATTAGATTTTTTTCAAATATAATGGAGCAGCACCAATTTGAGAAAAATGTGAAGGATGAGGCAGTGACACACGCTCAGCAGACTACAACCAGCAGTGGTTGAAGAGCTAACTGGAGCGTAATCTGCACTCAAAAAATGAAAAGCTCACAGACTACAGTGAACACTGCAGACAACTGTTCAGTAGCTGTGAAAGGCCCCTTTGTGTACTTCTATAGTGTTTGCAACCAATGTATTTTATACGGATGGAAGCGCGTCACACTAATAGATTAGATTTTTTTCAAATATAATGGAGCAGCACCAATTTGAGAAAAATGTGAAGGATGAGGCAGTGACACACGCTCAGCAGACTACAACCAGCAGTGGTTGAAGAACTAACTGGAGCGTAATCTGCACTCAAAAAATGAAAAGCTCACAGACTACAGTGAACACTGCACACAACTGTTCACTATCTGTGAAAGGCCCCTTTCTGTACTTCTATAGTGTTTGCAACCAATGTATTGTATACGGATGGAAGCGCGTCACACTAATAGATTAGATTTTTTTCAAATATAATGGAGCAGCACCAATTTAGAAAAATGTGAAGGATGAGGCAGTGACACACGCTCAGCAGACTACAACCAGCAGTGGTTGAAGAGCTAACTGGAGCATAATCTGCACTCAAAAAATGAAAAGCTCACAGACTACAGTGAACACTGCACACAACTGTTCACTATCTGTGAAAGGCTCCTTTCTGTACTTCTATAGTGTTTTCAACCAATGTATTGTATACGGATGGAAGCGCGTCACACTAATAGATCACTGTTAATTTCTATTGAATGGAGCTGCACCAATTCCCACAAAATAAAATAAAAAAAAGAGTCAGTGAGTGACACGTGCAGATGCCTACAAACAGCGGTGGATGCAGAGCAAACTGCAGCGTCACCTGCACTCTCACACACACACCTTGCACAGAGCTGTTAAAACAACACTGCAAGGCAAAAGGAAGCTTTACACAGCGGTTGGTAAAATAGCCTGCCTAAAGCACAGTACACAAACTCGCAATCTCTAACTGTCCCTCAGAGTCAGCAGAGCAGCGTTCTGTCCCTAACTGAGTTCACAGCACAGTGACGCTAAAATGGCGGCGGCGCCTTTTATAGTGCATTCTGACATCATTTCAGCAGCCAATCACAGCCATGCCATTAGTTAACATGACCGCAGCAGTACAGGATGTGCCCACACTTCGTAGGATTCCTCATTGGCTGACTAAAATCACAGTGCCTCTCAAAGAATTATGGGAACTTCCGATTCCGGTATACGATATAGGAAAAATATCGGAACTAAGTATCGGAATTCCGATACAGCGAATATCGGCCGATACCCGATACTTGCGGTATCGGAATGCTCAACACTAATTGCGGGTGACTCCCGCGAGGACATTAGCGCATGATCATGTTCTATGTTCGCTTAGCAGTCAACTGTGTACCTGGGTGCCTGACAGGACACAGAAGTTTGTCTCAGCGGCTCTGTGACGTAGCAGGATTCGCTTTTAACGCTAGACAGCGCCCTAGCGTCTTTATTTTGCGACTCAGTGGTGTTAAGTGAGTTCGCACACATCGCCATATAGCGCTGCGGCACTCCTTCTAGCGGCTCTGTGGAATAACAGAGTTCGCACATATTGCCACAGCGCGTTACGGCGTTTATTTTGGCGACTCTGCGGGATAACAGAGTTCGCTTCTTGCGTCATTTTACTAGCAGCAGGCTCCGCCTGCACGGTGGACCCCGGGCTGTGAACGCACCTCTCTACATCATATATTTGGTGCGTTCCGCAGACCCTAACAGTCGTTTATATGAATATATACCTAACCCTGCAGCTAATACTGTGTCTTTGTCTTTTTAGAGCCGTCTATACTGACTCTATTCTGCACTGAATCCAGACACCATTCACCTTGAATAAATTGAAATCCTTTAATAGTCACTTTAGAGAACGGCCACTAAGATTTTTCTCTGCTATTTAGCATCACGGCTCGCTCACAACCTAAGGCGGAGCGTCCGCCTTGTCAATCAAAAGGTGGAACGCAGGAGACACAGACCCTGGAACGCATACGATCCTCCTGTCCCAGGATCCACTACACCGGAAACACACGGTGGAACGCACGCCAGTAGCTCGTGCCGGACAATTCCGGGTACGTCACACAGCCTGTCAGCCTCCTCCCCTCACCTCGGCTACATACAGACGGCACTATCGTATCTCCTCTGACAAGCGGCGGATCCCGCGTCAGCAGCACGATTTGGTAAGCACACTCGCCACCCACCAGTCTTGTATAGCCGTTCACTATGCAATGTCTGACTTAACGGATCATTATCCTCAGGCTGCACACCACTTTGAGAATATTCAGGCTACGTCTATAACCGATCAACTTAAGGGTATGCATTCTTTCAGACCTATGCTTAGAAGCGTCACATCCACCTCTGTATTTACTGGCATACATATTTGTATATTTTCCAGATAGTTATCCCTATAACATACTTGGGGCGCATAATAGTGCACTCTCTCTATAAAACGGTACGTTATTCTTTTCCTATTAACTCTCACCTACTTTGGACTGTGCTCTGATTAATATTCCGGATTACTGTCTAATCTAATATTGCTATGTTACCAAAGCTGTTTATATATTTGTATATACTTTGTTTTATTTTTTATCTTATTTTTGTTGTTCTGGTTTCCCATGTCTTTAAGGTTTTCTACTAATTGTATATGCAAATAGCAATTGATGAAGGCAATGGAAACGTTTTGCTACAGAATATTGAAAACCATTTGTTTGGGTCTAAATAAATTGATTGGTTGTCACTAAGCTACAAGTTGAGTGCCTAGTTTCATCTTTACTATATCCTGGTTTGGGAACCTAACTTGGCACCTATTTACCCAGCAGTGCGCACGCTACATTTACAGTCATGGCCAAAAGTTTTGAGAATGACACAAATATTATATTTTCACATGATCTGCTGCCCTCTGGTTTTTATGTGTGTGTTTGACAGATGTTTTTATCACAGACAGAAATATAATTGCAAACATATGAGTAACAAAAGCTTATATTGACAGAATGAGTTAATGCAGCAAGTCAATATTTGCAGTGTTGACCCTTCTTCTTCAGGACCTCTGCAATTCTCCCTGGCATGCTCTCAATCAACTTCTGGACCAAATCCTGACTGATAGCAGTCCATTCTTGCACAATCAATGCTTTCATTTTGTCAGAATTTTTAGGTTTTTGTTTGTCCACCCGTCTCTTGATGATTGACCACAAGTTCTCAATGGGATTAAGATCTGGGGAGTTTCCAGGCCATGGACCCAAAATCTCTATGTTTTGTTCCCTAAGCCATATAGTTATCACCTTTGCTTTATTGCAAGGTGCTCCATCATGCTGGAAAAGGCATTGTTGATTGCCAAACTGCTCTTGGAGGGTTGGGAGAAGTTGCTCTTGGAGGACATTCTGGTACCATTCTTTATTCATGGCTGTGTTTTTAGGCAAGACTGTGAGAGAGTCGATTCCTTTGGCTGAGAAGCAACCCCACACATGAATGGTTTCAGGATGCTTAACAGTTGGCATGAGACAAGACTGGTGGTAGCGCTCACCTTGTCTTCTCCGAATGAGGTGTTTTCCTGATGTCCCAAACAATCGAAAAGGGGATTCATCAGAGAAAATAACTTTACCCCAGTCCTCAGCAGTCCACTGCCTGTACCTTTTGCAGAATATCAGTCTGTCCATGATGTTTTTTCTGGATAGAAGTGGCTTCTTTGCTGCCCTCCTTGAGACCAGGCCTTGCTCCAAGAGTCTCCGCCTCACAGTGCGTGCAGATGCACTCACACCTGCCTGCTGCCATTCCTGAGCAAGCTCTGCACTGCAGGTAGCCCGATCCCGCAGCTGAAACACTTTTAAGAGACGGTCCTGGCGCTTGCTGGTCTTTCTTGGGCGCCCTGGAGCCTTTTTGGCAACAATGGAACCTCTCTCCTTGAAGTTCTTGATGATGCGATAGATTGTTGACTGAGGTGCAATCTTTCTAGCTGCGATACTCTTCCCTGTTAGGCCATTTTTGTGCATTGCAATGATGACTGCACGTGTTTCTTTAGAGATAACCATGGTTAACAGAAGAGAAACAATGATGCCAAGCACCAGCCTCCTTTTAAAGTGTCCAGTGGTCTCATTCTTACTTAATCATGACAGATTGATCTCCAGCCATGTCCTCATCAACACCCACACCTGTGTTAATGGAGCAATCAATGAAAAGAGGTTAGCTGGTCCTTTTAAGGCAGGGCTGCAATGATGTTGAAATGTGTTTTGGGATAAAGTTCATTATCCAGCCAAATATTGACTTTGCAAATAATTGCTGTTAAGTTGATCACTCTTTATAATATTCTGGAGTATATGCAAATTGCCATTAGAAAAAGTGAAGCAGTAGACTTTGTAAAAATTAATATTTGTGTCATTCTCAAAACTTTTGGCCATGACTGTATATATCTAATATATGAGTCTCACTTTTTGTATTGAAGAACTGAAATAAATGAACTTTTTGATGATATTCTAATGATGTGTGAGGCACACTCCTTTTTTTCAGACTTGATCAGGGCTCTTGTTTAGGTATCTAATGTGTGACCTGGTCAAGGTCTTATGGACTAATATGTATACTCGTTTTATAGTACTGGCCTAGAGATTGAGGTTTCTGAAATCTCAAGATCTTTTTAAATCAATGTTTTGTCAAATGTTTCAGGAGTTTTGCAGCATATTTCACTTATTCAAGTGAATTAATAAAATGCGTGTAAAAACTCAGCAAATACTTGTATTCGGCATGAGAAAAAATCGGATAGTGCCAGAAAATAGTCACATGCTATACGGACCATCAGAGTGACATCGGATTTTTATGGATACATCACAATGTTGTGGCATAGGAAACTGTAAATGCTTCTGTAAAAGAATAAAATAACAGATTCTATACGGACAGAACTTGGATGACAAGTGAGAAAAACTTGTCCCGCTCTCCTGGATGAGAAAGGACCAATTGATATGCAAGTGTGAGCGAACCCAAAATATTGCCGGGCAATGAAGATTCTATCACAAGATACCGTGATGACATCACAGCCAAGATTCCATGATGACATCACGGCCAAGATTCCATGATGCTCGGCCATTATAACATTACTGGTGATTCTCAGCCTTTATGACATCACAATTCACAGTCCCTACTTCTACACTGTACACATGGTAACGGTTGCCATTATTGGTTCTATAGTGACTGAGAGCATTTGCAATTTTTCACTATGGCTGGATTACATCTGAATAATGTTCAGGTGCTATCGCTATGGAAGATTTTTACCACCAATTGCCCTAGCATTGGGCTTCTACCACCCGATGGCATCCTCGGCTTCACTCACCGGCTGGTGGTGAAGCTAGTGATGGATTGCCTGACCAAAAACACAGAACATCAACTAACGTCAGAGTATCTGACGGATTTACGTCACAACATCAGGACATTACTACACCAGGTAAATGGCGGACGCTCCGCACAAAACTTCTCTATAATAATAGATAATGGTGGGATAGAAGCTTCTTCTTTCATCCCATATAAAACACGATGAGTCCCCAGATATGGAGTCATTGTATGTGCAGAGTGAGGAGCGGATGACACATATAATGGCTGCCTCCATTGTTTACTTTCTCATCTCAAAATTTTCCTTTTTGTGTCTTTTCTTCTTTATAGGCTGAAAGTAGATTTCAATATGGAGATCTGGCTTTTGTTAAAGAACTGGCCGAAAAAGTCCTGTGTGTATTGGAAGGTCCTGCCCACTCGTCGGAACGCCAGGTAAGGAGCCATCATCTTCTCTATTACACGTCCTTGTTTTCTGATCTTCTCCAGATCACCAGTCAGATATCAGAAGATCTGGTGTCAGATCTTACAGGCCTCCCTGTCAGGCTCCGGCAGGCACAGGAGGTTTTATGGCCGCCTGTCTGTGCTGCTCCCTCGTCTGTGAGGACAGTCTGTATTCTGCTGATGTAGTCACAGCTCAGTGGGGGAAGTCTGTATTTTCCCTTCTTTCTAGCTCTATCAGAGTCTTCCTATTTGTAAATGCTGCAGCTGAGATAATATATGTCCTTACAGAAATGTTATGCATACAAGTCCCTTATACAGTATATTAACCCCTTCTCGACTCATGACGCCTACGTAGGTGTCATGAAAACCTGTGCCTTCCCAACCCATGACGCCTACGTAGGCGTCATGGTATCAATCCCGTTCCTGCAGGTCGGGTGACTAGGGTCATTGAAAGGTCATCTGACCCGCAGGCACAAGACCCTTTGTACTTCACCACAGGGGGGGTGGCTTAACCCCCCTGTGGCTACGATCGCTCTGATTGGCTGTTAAAAGTGAAACGGCCAATCAGAGCGATTTGTAATATTTCACCAATGAAATTTGGTGAAATATTACAATCCAGCCATGGCCGATGCGGCAATAGCATCTGCCATAGCTGGATGCCAAGATCCGACCCCCCCACACCGAGTGACGGGGCGATCGGCCGCCGCCACCTATTGATGGCGGATATCGGTCGCCGCCGTCACTATCTGCTCCCCTCCCCTCTGCTCCCCCTCGCCTTCCGAATCCCCTCACTCCCCCAGTGTCTGCGAAGTCCAGGTGGCCGTCCCGGTGTCTCTCCAGGATGCTTCATGGGCGCCACCATCTTGGAAAATAGCAGGTGCATGCGCAGTGCGCTCGCCGGCCGGCAGATTCCGTTCATTTATTTTGATCACTGTGATAAACTCTCACAGTGATCAAAATTTAAAAAAAAGTAAATAAATCCCCCCCTTTATCACCCCCATAGTTAGGGACACTGTTGTGAATGGGCTTGAAATGAGTTCTGAGCAGAGGCTCCCTCTGGTGGTTACTAGCGGTACTGGACTGTCCAGTGAAGATTGTGAGGATTGGGAATCAGGTGTTACTGACTGGTCTTATATAAGGGAGTCACCTTCCCATCAGGGTTGCCGGTGATCAATTGTTCTGGTCTCAATCCTTGATTCCTGTTTCCTTTGTAGCCTGCTGTGTCGTGTCTGCATCTCCTGCTAACAGATAAGACATTTTCTTCTTTTTGTTTTTGTGCTTGATTTTTGCATTTTGTCCTGCACTTCTGTGGGGGCCTTCAGGGTCCCCTCTGGGGGCTTTTGCCCTCTCAGTTTAGTTCAGCCACTGATGTTTGTACATTTGCTTTTTCCAGTTTTTTCAGTGGCTGCTGTTTTGATTTTGTTACACCAGAGAACTAATTTAGGTGGTAGAGGTCGTGTGATCTCAGGTGTTTTTGAAATTAGTAGAGTTGGTGCTTTTTAGGGTTTTTTGGGATTGCAGTAAGTGCCCTTCCTATCCTTTTCTATTTAGGTAGTTTGGGCCCCAACGTTTGCTCATACTATTTTCTGTCTGTGTCAGTATTTCTTCTTGTCTAACCGCCATTACATGTTTGGGGGCTTTCTATGTTCTTTGGGGATCTGCTCCGGGGCAGATAGCTTTCCTCTTTCTATCTTTAGGTGTAGTTAGTTTCTCAGGCTGTGACGAGGCGTCTAGGACCAACGTAGGAACGCTCCACGGCTGCCTCTAGTTGTGGTGGTTAGTCAGGGTACTGCAATCTCATAGATTCCAACTGCTCTGGTGTATTGCCTTTTTTACCTGCACTCCTCAGCTACCGAATCATAACAGTATCACCGGCCTAAAAATTGAAAATTGTATGGTACTCACAGAAGGGAAAAATATTGTGAAAGAAAAAGGTTGTCAGAGTTGTCAGAGATATTTTTCTGTTTGTTGCATTTTTTTTCCCTCTGTATCTCTGGGTGCTGGGAGGATTTTTTCTCTCAATGGAGTTTGCACAGTTGTCTGGCCGTGTGGATCAGCTTGCCACTGAGGTTCGGAGTATTGCTGCCTATCTTGCTGGGTTGCCTGTTGTGGAACCTAGGATTCCCATGCCAGATTTGTTTTTAGGGGATCAAGCTAAGTTTTTGAATTTCAAAAATAACTGTAAATTGTTTTTTGCCTTAAAATCTAAGTCCTCAGAGAACGCAGCGCAGCAGGTTCAAATTGTCATCTCTCTCCTGCGCGGCGATCCTCAGGATTGGGCTTTTTCCCTGACACCTGGGGATCCTGTTTTGAGTGATGTTGATGCATTTTTTCAGGCTTTGGGGTTATTGTACGATGAGCCTAATGTCACTGATCAAGCTGAAAAAGCCTTGTTGGCATTAAATCAGGGGCTTGATGACGCTGAGTTATACTGTCAGAGATTCCGTAGGTGGGCAGTCCTGACCAAATGGAATGACGACGCTTTGGCAGCCCTTTTTCGGAAGGGTCTGTCAGATAATGTAAAGGATGTTATGGTGGGATTCCCTGTCCCCTCTGGTCTCAATGATTCTATGTCATTAGCGATTCAAATTGACAGACGTTTACGTGAGCGGAGAGGTATGCGTGGAATAGTGTTGCCTTGTGAACCTGCTTCTGAATCCATGCAGTGTGATAGAGTGGTTTCTGGGGCACAGCGTCATGAGTTTCGAAAGCGCAATGGGTTATGTTTCTACTGTGGTGATGCCTCTCATGCTATTTCAGTCTGCCCTAAGCGGGGAAGACGTTTTGTCTTGGGTAGTGTTCAGACTAAGTTTTTATTAACTGTTACCCTGATATGCTCTCTGTCCTCATTTTCTGTTCAGGTTTTCGTTGATTCGGGAGCAGCTATTAACCTGATGGATTTTGATTTTGCTAAACGTTGTGGGTTTCCCTTGATACCCCTACGGAAGTCTATTCCCCTACTGGGGATCGATTCTACCCCTTTGGCTGAGAATAAACCTCAGTTCTCTACTCAGGTGATAATGAGGGTTGAACCTGATCATCAGGAGAGCTGCAAATTTTTGGTTCTGTATAATCTGCATGACATTATCGTACTGGGTTTCCCTTGGTTACAGTCTCATAATCCTGTTTTGGATTGGAAATCTGTGTCTGTAACCAGTTGGGGCTGCCAATGTGTTAATACCAACACTCCTGTTTTTTCTGCCTCCCCCCAGGCTCAGGATGTTCCTGACTTTTTGATTGATTTTTCTGATGTGTTTAGCGAAAGTAAATCTGCATCCTTGCCTCCCCATAGGAGCTATGACTGCGCTATTGAATTAGTGCCTGGTAGTAAATTCCCTAAAGGTCGCCTTTTTAATTTGTCTGTACCTGAACATGACGCTATGCGGTCTTATATCAAGGAGTCATTGGAGAAGGGTCACATCAGACCATCCTCTTCACCCTTAGGTGCCGGTTTTTTCTTTGTGGCCAAAAAGGATGGTTCATTAAGGCCGTGTATTGATTATCGTCTTTTGAACAATATTACTGTGAAATATCAATATCCGTTACCCTTGATTTCTGACCTGTTTTCCAGGGTGAAAAACGCTACTTGGTTTACCAAGCTTGACCTCAGGGGGGCATATAACCTTATTCGCATTAAGCACGGGGATGAATGGAAGACGGCATTTAATACCCCTGAGGGGCATTTTGAGTACCTTGTGATGCCCTTTGGGCTCACTAATGCTCCTTCTGTCTTCCAGTCCTTCATGAATGACATTTTCAGGGATTTTGTGGATAAATTTCTGATTGTTTATTTGGATGATATCTTGATTTTTTCCAATGACTGGGACTCTCATGTGAAACATGTTCGAACTGTGTTCCAGATTTTGAGAGAGAATGCTCTGTATGTGAAGGGATCAAAATGTCTTTTTGGCGTACAGAGGATCTCATTTCTGGGATTCATTTTGTCCCCATCTGTTATTGAAATGGACCCGGTCAAGGTTCAGGCCATCTGTGATTGGGTCCAACCTACTTCATTAAAGGCTCTTCAAAGATTCTTGGGTTTTGCCAATTTTTATTGTAAATTTATTGGTAATTTCTCGGTTATTGTTAAACCATTAACTGATTTGACCAAAAAGGGTTCTGATGTGGTGAATTGGCCTCCTGAGGCAGTCTCTGCATTTCAGGAACTTAAGCAGAGATTCACTTCTGCTCCTGTTCTACGGCAGCCTGATGTTTCTCTGCCATTTCAGGTGGAGGTTGATGCCTCTGAAATTGGGGCAGGTGCCGTTTTGTCCCAAAGAGATCCAGAGACCTCTAAAAGTAACCCTTGTGCCTTTTTCTCTCGAAAATGTTCTCCTACTGAACGTAATTATGACGTGGGTAATCGGGAGTTATTGGCCATGAAGTGGGCTTTTGAAGAGTGGAGACATTGGCTGGAGGGAGCCAAACATCAGGTGGTGGTCCTTACGGACCATAAGAATCTGGTTTATCTGGAATCTGCCAAGCGACTTAATCCTAGACAGGCCAGGTGGGCCTTGTTTTTCACACGTTTTAATTTTGTGGTTTCCTTTCTTCCTGGCACTAAGAATGTTAAGGCGGATGCCCTCTCGAGGAGTTTCCTTGCGGACTCTCCTGAGTTATCTGATCCTTCTGTTATTTTGAAAGAGGGTGTAGTTCTTTCCGCCATCTCGCCCAATTTGAGACTGGCTCTGGAGGGGTGTCAGGAGGATAGGCCCGAGCGCTGCCCTGTTGGGAAATTGTTTGTCCCGGACCAGTGGAAAAAGAGTGTGATGTCTGAGATTCATTGTTCCGCGTTGGCCGGTCATCCCGGAATTTTTGGTACCAGAGACTTGGTTAGTCGGTCCTTTTGGTGGCCTACCTTGTCTCGTGATGTCAGGGAATTTGTGCAGTCCTGCGGGACTTGCTCTCGCTCCAAGCCTTGCTCTCGCTCTAGTGGTTTGTTGATGCCATTGCCTGTGCCCAAGAGACCATGGACCCATATCTCTATGGATTTCATTTCCGACCTCCCTGTTTCTCAGAGAATGACCGTCATCTGGGTGATTTGTGATAGGTTTTCCAAGATGATACATCTTGTGCCATTACCTAAGTTGCCTTCCTCCTCTGAATTGGTGCCTTTGTTCCTTCAGCACGTGATTCGTTTACACGGCATTCCTGAGAACATTGTGTCTGACAGAGGAGTCCAGTTTGTTTCCAGATTTTGGAGGACCTTTTGTTCTAAACTTGGTGTTCAATTGTCTTTCTCCTCGGCGTTTCATCCTCAGACCAATGGTCAAACTGAGAGAACAAACCAGACATTGGAGACTTATCTAAGATGCTTTGTGTCTGCTGATCAGGATGACTGGGTCTCTTTTTTGCCTTTGGCTGAGTTTGCTCTTAATAATAGGGCTAGCTCTGCCACTTTGATGTCTCCATTTTTCTGTAATTCTGGGTTTCACCCTCGATTTTCTTCAGGACAGACGGAGGCTTCTGTCTGTCCAGGTGTTGACTCTGTTGTGGAGCGTATGCAACAGATTTGGGACTAGGTAGTGGAGAGGTTGTCCCTCTCTCAGGAGAGGGCCCAGCGGTTTGCTAACCGGCATAGGACTGATGGTCCTCGGTTTAAAGTGGGGGACTTGGTCTAGTTGTCCTCAAAAAATATTCCTATGAGAGTGGCATCTCCTAAATTTAAGCCTAGGTTCATTGGACCTTATAAGATCATGGAGATTCTTAATCCTGTTTCTTTTCGTTTGCTTCTTCCAGGGACATTTAAGATCCAAAACGTGTTCCACAAGTCCTTGTTGAAGAGGTTTGTTGAGCCAGTGGTTCCTACTGCTTTGCCTCCTGACCCTGTTCTGGTTGAGGGCAATCTGGAGTTTGTGGTTGAGAAAATATTGAATTCTCGTTTTTCTAGACAGAAACTCCAGTATTTGGTTAAGTGGAGAGGTTATGGTCAGGAAGACAATTCTTGGGTGTTTGCTTCAGACATCCATGCTAGGAGACTCATCCGTGCGTATCATAGAACTCATCCTGACCGACCTGGTTGCTCAAATGAGGGTTCGGTGACCCCTCCTCAAGGGGGGGTACTGTTGTGAATGGGCTTGAAATGAGTTCTGAGCAGAGGCTCCCTCTGGTGGTTACTAGCGGTACTGGACTGTCCAGTGAAGATTGTGAGGATTGGGAATCAGGTGTTACTGACTGGTCTTATATAAGGGAGTCGCCTTCCCATCAGGGTTGCCGGTGATCAATTGTTCTGGTCTCAATCCTTGATTCCTGTTTCCTTTGTAGCCTGCTGTGTCGTGTCTGCATCTCCTGCTAACAGATAAGACATTTTCTTCTTTTTGTTTTTGTGCTTGATTTTTGCATTTTGTCCTGCACTTCTGTGGGGGCCTTCAGGGTCCCCTCCGGGGGCTTTTGCCCTCTCAGTTTAGTTCAGCCACTGATGTTTGTACATTTGCTTTTTCCAGTTTTTTCAGTGGCTGCTGTTTTGATTTTGTTACACCAGAGAACTAATTTAGGTGGTAGAGGTCGTGTGATCTCAGGTGTTTTTGAAATTAGTAGAGTTGGTGCTTTTTAGGGTTTTTTGGGATTGCAGTAAGTGCCCTTCCTATCCTTTTCTATTTAGGTAGTTTGGGCCCCAACGTTTGCTCATACTATTTTCTGTCTGTGTCAGTATTTCTTCTTGTCTAACCGCCATTACATGTTTGGGGGCTTTCTATGTTCTTTGGGGATCTGCTCCGGGGCAGATAGCTTTCCTCTTTCTATCTTTAGGTGTAGTTAGTTTCTCAGGCTGTGACGAGGCGTCTAGGACCAACGTAGGAACGCTCCACGGCTGCCTCTAGTTGTGGTGGTTAGTCAGGGTACTGCAATCTCATAGATTCCAACTGCTCTGGTGTATTGCCTTTTTTACCTGCACTCCTCAGCTACCGAAACATAACAGAACACATAATAAAATAAAGAAAATATTTTTTATTTTTCCATTAGGGTTAGCATTAGGGTTACGGTTGGAACTAAGGTTAGGGTTGGGATCAGGGTTAGGGGTGTGTTGGGGTAGGGTTGGGATTAGGGTTAGGCTTGTGGTTAGGGTTATAGTTAGAGTTAGGATTAGGGGTGTGTTGGGGTTAGGGTTATGGTTGGGATTAGGGTTAGGGGTGTGTTGGGGTTAGGGGTGTGTTGCGGTTAGGATTTGGAGTTAGAATTGAGGGGTTTCCACTATTTAGGCACAACAGGGGGTCTCCAAACGTGACATGGCTCCACCATTTATTCCAGTCAATGTTGTGTTCAAAAAGTCAAACAGTGCTCCCTCCATTCCGAGTCCCAACGTGCACCTAAACAGTGGTTTACCCCCCACATATTGGGTATCAGTGTACTCAGGAAAAATTGCACAACTTTGGGGGTCTAATTTCTCCTGTTACCCTTGGGAAAAGAAAAAAATTGGGGACTAAAATAATTATTTTTGTGGAAAAAAATTATTTTTTATTTTCACTGCTCTGCATTATAAACTTATGTGAAGAACTTGGAGATTCAAAGTGCTCACGACACATGTAGATGAGTTCCTTGGGGGATATAGTTTCCAAAATGGGGTAACTTGTGGGGGGTTTCCACTGTTTAGGCACATCATGGGCCCTGCAAACGTAACATGATGACCGCAGACCATTCAATCAAGTCAGCATTTCAAAATGTCATTACTTCCTCTCCGAGCCCCGACGTGTGCCCAAACAGTGGTTTCCCCCCCACATATAGGGTACCAGCGTACTCAGGACAAACAGGACAACAACTTTTGGGGTCCAATTTCTCCTGTTACCGTTGTGAAAATAAAAAATTGTGGGCTAAAAAATCATTTTTTGAGGAAAAAAAAAATATTTTTTTTATTTTCACTGCTCTGCATTTATAAACTTGGGGGTTCAGAGTGCTCACAACACATCTAGATAAGTTCCTAAAGGGGTCTACTTTCCAAAATGGTGTCACTTGTAGGGGTTTTTCACTGTTTAGGCACACAGGGGCTCTCAAAACGCATCATGGTGTCCGCTAACGATTGGAGCTAATTTTCCATTCAAAAAGTCAAATGGCGCTCCTTCCCTTCTGAGCCCTGCCGTGCGCCCAAACAGTGGTTTATGACCACATAGGAGGTATCGGTGTACTCAGGAGAAATTGCCCAACAGATTTTAGGATCCATTTTTCCTGTTGCCCATGTGAAAATGAAAAAACCGAGGCTAAAAGAAAATTTTTCTGAAAAAAAAGTACTTTCTTTTTTTTACGGATCAATTTGTGAAGCACCTGGGGGTTCAAAGTGCTCACTATGCATCTAGATAAGTTCCTTGGGGGTCTAGTTTCCAAAATGGGGTCACTTGTGGTGGAGCTCCAATGTTTAGGCACACAGGGACTCTCCAAATGCGACATGGCAACCGCTAAATATTCCAGCATATTTTCCATTCAAAAAGTCAAATGGCGCTCCTTCCCTTCGGAGCCCTGCCGTGCGCCCAAACAGTGGTTTATGACCACATATGAGGTATCGGTGTACTCAGGAGAAATTGCCTAACAAATTTTAGGATCCAATTTATCCTGTTGCCCATGTAAAAATGAAAAAAATGATGCTAAAAGAAAATTTTTGTTGGAAAAATTAAAATGTCCATTTTTTCCTTCCACGTTGCTTTAGTTCCTGTGAAGCACTTGAAGGGTTAATAATCTTCTTGAATGTAGTTTTGAGTAGCTTGAGGGGTGCAGTTTTTACAATGGTGTCACTTTTGGGTATTTTCTGCCATATAGACCCCTCAAAGTGACTTCAAATGTAATGTGGTCCCTAAAAAAAAAGCAGTTTTGTAAATTTTGTTGTAAAAATGAGAATTCGCTGGTTAACTTTTAACCCTTATAATTTCCTAACAAAAAAGAATTTGTTTCCAAAATTGTGCTGATGTAAAGTAGACATGTGGGAAATGTTATTTATTAACTATTTTGTGTCACATAACTCTCTGGTTTAACAGAATAAAAATTCAAAGTTTGAAAATTGCAAAAATTTTTGCCAAATTTCCATTTTTTTCACAAAACAAATGCAAAAATTATCGACCTAAATTTACCACTAACATGAAGCCCAATATGTCACGAAAAAACATAATCAGTATCGCTAGGATCTGTTGAAGCGTTCCTGAGTTTTTACCTCATAAAGGGACACTGGTCAGAATTGCAAAAATAGCCAGGTCTTTAAGGTCAAAATAGGCTGGGTCATGAAGGGGTTAATGTGGGCTTGTGGAGAGCAGCTGCAGTGTAAAGCAATTCTATCCATTACTGTAATGAATGAAGGACAAGATGTACCCATGGTGTAAAGAACGTAGATAATGCAGCTCTGAGATATCACGGTGCATAAAATTAAATCTGACACCGAACGTTAGATTTTTCAATATTAACTCATCTTAATCCACATAAGTGAGAGAAGTTTCTGAGAAAAGTTCTCATGATGGCGCGTGATTTATAGAGTTACAATTGGTGCATCTGTAAATGTTGGTTTAGTCCTTCCTGATTTATGTATTTGGTGATTTAGTGAAATCTTTCACATATTAATTATCTGTATTATATCTATCAGGAAACATCAGAAGGCGACGACAAATATGGGGAGAATGTGACCCCGGAAATCCCTGACCCTAATAAGAGTCAGCCGGAGCTGAGCCCCGATCTGATTACAGGTGAGCCGATCACACATCCTTCTACAGGGAATATCCAGATATTACACAGCAGGGAATAATGGCAGATTTACTCTCTACTCCATGTAATGGGAACCTGTCAACACATGTTACATATAGGAGTGGTGGGATGACAGTGTAGGACGTTCCCCCTATTAAAAAGAATTTGTCTGCTGAAATCCAATGTGCCAGTCAGGAGAAATGTAACGTAGAAGCCATATGCAAATCAGGATGGAAGTGCACTGGTGGCGTGGAAGAAGAAATCCGAGTGCAGTGACACACCCCCAGTACACTTCAAGGCTAATTTGCATATTGCTGCTATGCTTCATCTCTCTTCCCATCACTCACATGTGCAGCGAGGGTGGGGGGCTCCTCATTCATGTGGTGATTGGGGTACTCAACCATTTACCTTATATTTATCTATGGATGCGCCGTACGTTCTCATATGTAGAATCCCCATATAACGAATATTAATCCCATTTACAGATGACTTGTCATTTCTCCCTTATATTGCGGTATTATGTATGTAGGACTGATATCAACTAATACATTTTATTTCTTCATCACTTTATCACTATTTTAGTACCATCAGCGCTGGCGAATCCCAACAGTGAAATTTGTGAGATCCCGGAGATCCAAGACTCCGCCGATGTAAGTATTATAGAGATATAAGGGGTGTCTGTGTATCACCAGATCATGGGGTGTGAGTGACCCATCCAGTATTATTTCCCATATAATCATGGGACGTCTCTGTTCTAAGTGTAGATAACACTATGGTGTTAGAGAATAGCATTTTATTAAATGGAAGCTGTCACCAGGTTTATGCTGTAGCATAATGTAGGGACTGAGACCCTGATTCCAACGATATATCACTTACTTTACTGGGGGCAGCAGATATGATAATATCCTTGCTTTCTCTGCTGCAAATCTAGCAGAACTCTGGATGCTGAACCTTGCATAGCACCGCCCACACCACTGATTGGCAGCTTTCTGTGTACACTGTGCATAGGCACAAAGCTGCTATTCAGTGGTGGTAGTGGGATTACAGAGTAATTCGACTACATGGCACGAGACATGTAGCCTTCCAGTGATAGTCTCCGGTGTATAGATGGATCCCCCTTATATTACATCCGTGTCTGGGGAGTGTCAGCTCGTATCGTCCCCTATATCGGGTCAGTGTAAATCATCTGGGACATAATAGAGGAGAAGTTTTTACATCCTGAGATGTTTTCCTGCAGCTTCAATATCTTAGTATAATTTCTTATTCTTTTTTAGGAGTTGATCAAATCATTGATCCCGGCAGGAGAGCCGCGTATGAGCGACTATGAGACATCTGAACTGATCGGCATTGGAACTTTTGGGTGAGATTTCTGTTCCCATAATCCCCATTTCTCAGGTTTCCCTATGACAATGCTTCTGCCTCTGTGCTCTGCCATTCAGTGTTATCATAGGGAAATGATCTGAGTCCACATCTCAATGTCACTATTCAGCTCAGTTATATACAGCTGAGTGAAATGATCTGTAACCAATCAATCTGTAAGGAAAGGGATGATATAATAGAATACATTACACTCTCCGGTCCTAGACCTCATCTGTTCTTATGCTGCTGCCTCCACCACAGCTTCCTCGTCCTCCGCACGATCTTCGTTTTTTTACGAGCTCCATTATGGAGCTGATAAAAGTGATTGTCTACACACGGTCACGTGAGGGGTGACACGATACTGACGCCAATGACATCTACACTCCCACCCTCCACCATGACCATGTGAGTCCGATCACTGGCCTCAGCAGCAGAAGGGAGAACAGCCAAAGTCTGGCACAGAGGACGGAGGACTGCAGTGATGGGCGGGGAGGGCCGATGACAAGTGGGTATAATGTGTTTGATTACATTTTAACCTCTTCCCGCCTCTCCATTTATTCTGCCTTGGGCTGTGGAGAGAGCCTAAAAACCATCTTCTACGACAATTGGAGCATTTTCAATTTTGACCAATTTTTATTTTTACTGAATCTTATCTAATGGTTGGTTATAGCGAATCTGCCCAAGATGAATTTCGGTAGATTCTCTCATCTATAATGTGACCTGGGGAGGGCAGACGTGGCTTTGTGCAGACCTCCCATCTATGTAGTGTTATTTCATGGATTTCTAGATGTGGATTTCTAGCTGGTACCGGTGGTATTAAACATTAGTGCAAAAGATCATGTAATGACTTGTATATACAGACTGTTAATAAGGGTTCATTATAAACCATGGCTTCTCCTTCTCTCCAGGGTCGTCTACCTAGTGCGCCACAAAGAATCACAACAGATCTTTGCTATGAAGAAAATAGCCAAGAGGACCCGGAATACTCGGGAAGATGTGGCACGAGCCTTTCTGGAAAGGGACATCCTGACATTCGCAGATTGTCCCTTTGTGACCTCCATGCTCTGCTCCTTCCCTACGAGATATGACCTGTGTATGGTCATGGAGTATGCAGGAGGTAGGACATGTACCTTGTATTATATTCAGCCCATGTCTGCTGACATCTTATCACCGCTCATATCATTAAGACTTGTCCCCATGGACGGTTACATCCCCATTGAGCATTTACTATAGGTTATCTATTACCATGATGCCCAGAAAGTCATTGGTGTGTGATCTCCCTGTATGTCCGCACTGAGCACGTCAGTGTCTCCAGCTGTAGACGAGATGTGACATCACTTTATGTCGTTACTTGGATGACAATTTCATCATGACCTAAGACTAATATTATGTACATTATATCTTTATATATTGTCTCCTGCCCCAATGTTTCCACTCATTTCTCATCATACATCATATTGATCTGCTGTATAAACCCCTCACCGGTCATATTTCCTTTCTTCCATAGGTGGAGACTGTGGGACCCTTCTAAGCACCATGGGTCATTTCCCTGTCCCGTTGGCCCGCCTGTACTTTGCAGAAGCAGTCCTCGGTGTGGAATACCTGCATAGTTACGGTGTGGTGCACAGAGACCTGAAGCCGGGGAAGTAAGTGCATACCTGTAGTATAATAAAGGGGGAAAGTTATCCTTTATTATCTCACGGTCTATGAAGCTAAAATCATCTTCTCTTTCACAGCCTCCTCATAACATCTTCTGGACATATTAAAGTTACCGACTTTGGACTTTCAAAAGTTGGTATCATGATACCAAACACCAACACCTACAAGCAATCAGCCGAGGACATCTCCAGAGAGTTCCTGGAAAGTGAGGTCAGCATTACCTACAGGAACTTAGCTTGTTCTGTACAAATCTCATAACTCTATTTTCTCTTCCCCATGTTCTTCATTTGTAGAGAGCTTTTCCACTGATATTTTATCTTCCCTAATTCTGTTTTTATGTCAAGAACTTATCATTATAATCGTTTCATCGATTCTCATCTCTATTTTCTGTCGGTTTCCAGGAGATTGGTACCCCTAATTACGTGGCCCCAGAAATCATCCTGAAGAAATGCCATGGAAGACCTGTTGACTGGTGGTCAATGGGGATAATCCTGTATCAATTTCTTCTGGGAAATGTACCATATCAAAGAAATTTCCTAGCTGAGATGTATGGCAATATTCTCTTTGGTAAGTAGAATAATCCCATCATTGCGTTGCCTGGTTACATGGGTTTAGTTATTTCCTTTGCTTTACCTTGCAGTCCAATACAGAGGCTTTATTTTCTGTAATTTTCTATATAACAGGAGATATAATTTGGGATCGTCATAACACTCCTCCACTCAATGCTCAGGACCTCATCACTCAGCTGCTAAGAAAAAATCCTGTGGATAGACTTGGGACAGGTAACAGATAAAATAATATCAATATTCCTTCGTTACATACATCGATGACATATCACTCATGTCCATGAGGATCATTACTTCTCTATCAGCTTCTCCATTTATAGTTCTCATTGCTAAGATTTTCATTCTATTTCCTACATGTCTGCTCAGTTGTGTAATTAGTTCTAATTAAGATAAACTGTTCAGATATGACGCTGTCTCTGACAATGTCTGCATCACTTTTGTTTTCCTTTATACAGGAGGAGCTTTTGAGATCAAGAGTCATCCATTTCTTAGTGACTTAGACTTTGATACCCTTCTAAGTCAAAAACCAGCGTACGTTCCTCAGCTTGCATCAGATGTGGACACCAGCTTATCTTTCAGTAAGTAGAAGGAGACGTCATTTAGACTGTGTCTCTTTGTCTCGTCTTCCTTATTTTGTGACAATTGGTTCCCATTAATAAATGGTGACTGTGTTATACTGACAACCTCTAATAACACTTCATTACCTATGTCTTGCAGACCTTTCTAATCTGGTCTCAGAGGATGAGAAGGGCACAAGTGAGGACAATGAGAGCCTTGACTTCAAAAATTTTACCTCATGCTCTGAAAGGCTTTCTAAAGTAAGTATGTGATTAATAAATCCCAAATATGTATAAATAAGACCTATAAAGGTAGACATACAATTATTTCATATCTTGTTGCTTCCGCATGTAGCTCTATACCACCGTCGCCAGGATGAGGATTACTGAGAATCCCAAGTCTTCTCCAGATTGTACCCTAGAATTCAGCACAAATAGCTCGGAAATGTGAGTAGATTATGGGGTTATTACTGGGAGCTCTAGGCTGATATATGTGCCCAACACCAAATATAGGACATAAATACCATAATATCAAATGCAGCATCCACCATCCCATGGTTAGAGGTCATTGTGCTTTTGGCTTTAGTATCTGCTGGTGATAACAGCCATAATTGTGGGTGGTTATGCATTTTTATTGCTGCTGTCACTATAGAAGATATGTAGCATAATATGCCAGATATTCCTGGTAGTTGTTTTCTGCTCCACTCTATAAAAGTTAGTTTTGAGCAGAAGACCTTCCCCGCTATGGCAGTCATATGTCCTATTAGGCCTTATAGTCGGTGTTCTTATAGTGAGACAACCCCTTTTATAATGCATTTACTTGTGATTTACGTGTTTTTCTTCTTCCAAACAGTCAGAAAGAATCTGTCCCTGTATCTGATAGAGACGACGCTATTACCATCTTACCATCCTCGTCCCCACTGTCAGGTATGTCCATGTCTACAGCACCAACAATGTGAATGTTGACTTCATGGCTCAAATATATCCACATAGTTTTTCTGTAATAGATCTCTTATGTTTTCCATGTTTCATGTATAAATAGTGACTGTGTTATACTGACAACCTCTAATAACACTTCATTACCTATGTCTTATAGATTTTTCTGAGTAAATGAAACATCTGGACTCAGAGGACGAGGAAGATCCCAAAAACTCTTCAGAGTATACACCAAAATCCATCACAAACGTCTCAGAAAAGTAAGTAGATTATGGGGTCATTACTGGGAGCGCATCACCAAATATAGGACATAAATACCATAATATCAAATGCAACATCCACCATCCGTTTAAAGGTCATTGTGCTTTTGGCCTTAGTAACTGCTGGTGATAACAGCCCATAATTGTGGATGGTTATGCATTTTTAGTGCTGCTGTCACTATAGAAGAGATGTAGTATAAGGCTGAAGTCACACTTAACGTATAAAAAAATCGATCCGATTTTGACGGTCGAGAATCGCACAAATGTTTCCTGAACAGTGATCCATGTGTAATCAATTTGCAATGCGAGGATGCGATTTCCTCGCATCTAAGTATCCGTGTGACTTCTGTATGGCATGTGTATGTCGTTATTTTTTTTCTCTCAGATTTGCAAAATGGACATTTAACTGATCCATGGCCTGAAATATTCGTCAAAACACACAATATATTATATATATATATATCTATATATATATACTGTATATAAATATATATGTCAGTGAGACACATATATACATATATCTTTATATTTCATAGATAGATAGATAGCAGAATAGAAGTTATTTCATTTGTTGGCTCCTGTAAAATTATTGCAGAAGCCGACAGGATAGGAGACATGGTTTACATACAGTAAACACATGCAGAACAGGTAGGGCCCCGTTACACACAGCGACGCTCCAGCGATCCCAACGATACGACCTGGTAAGAATCGCTGGTACGTCGCTACATGGTCCCTAGTAAGTTGTCAAACAGGCAAATCTACTCAACGACGCAGCAACGATACCGCGATCCGTATAACGACCTCGGCGGTCATTGGGACCTTGTCACAGCAGCGATTCTGACAAAGACAAAGCAAAATCACGCCTGCGTCACTGAGTTCTGAGTCGTCAACGAGGTCGCTCGTCGTTTTTATGGCGTCAATCACAGCGATGCATGCTGGCCAGCAGGACACCAATGATCAAAAAAATGGCCTAGGACATTCCAGCACGATCAGCGATATCGCAGCGGGGTGCCGGTCGCCGCTATGTGTCACATGTAGCGAGATCGCTGGCGAGGTCGCTGTTGCATCAGAAAACCTGTGACGTTTCAGCGATCTCACTATGTGTGAAGTACCGTTTAGATTTATAGATGTCAGTGACTAATACTGTTAGTAGTATGTAGTAGTGTAAAATTTGGGACCTGTATTAAAGAATGTATTAGTGGAAAAAAATGGCATGTGCTCCCGCACAATTTTCTGCACCAGAGAGGGAAAGACAGCGACTGAGGGGAGATATTAAAAGCCTAGAAAGGGACCATGGTTATTGCCCCCACCGGGTAAAAACATCTGCTCCCAACCACCAAAGAAAAGGCGCATCTGTAAAATGCGCCAATTCTGGCACTTAGCCTCTCTCTTCCCACTGCTCTGCAGTGGTGGTATATGGGGTAATAAGGGGTTAATGTCACCTTTGTATTGTAAGGTGACATTAAGCCTGGATTAGTAATGGATAGGTGTCAATAAGACACCTATCACTAATCCGAAAGTTTGTAAACGGTTAAATAAACACACACAGGCAGAATAAAGTATTATAATGAAATGAAAGACCACACAGTTTTGCCATCTTTATTTTTCTACTAATCCAAACGATGCCCCTCGATCTCCTGTAATAAAGAAAAAAAAAAAACCAACAACATACCATACCTGTCCATGTGGTGTCCGGTTTTTCTCGCACCGACAGACTTGTATTGGTGAGTCTCGGCCGATATACGCGTACAATCGCAGCATGCTCCGATTTCACTCGCACGTATAATACGGCCAAGAAAAAAAACGGTGATGTGAGCTGCCCCATAGATTAACATTGGTCCAAGTGCTTTGTGATTTTTTCTCACATAGCACTCGTCCGTATATCTCTCTAGTGTGACTCCGGCCTAATATGCCAGGTATTCTTGGTAGTTGTTTCCCGCTCCACTCTATAAAAGTTAGTTTTGAGCAGAAGACCTTCCCCGCTATGGCAGTCATATGTCCTATTAGGCCTTATAGTTGGTGTTCTTATACTGAGACAACCCTTTTATAATGCATTTACTTGTGATTTACGTGTTTTTCTTCTTCCAAACAGGCAAAAAGAATCGGTCCCTGTATCTGATGGAGACGACGCTATTAGCATCTTACCATCCCCGTCCCCACTGTCAGGTATGTCCACGTCTATAGCACCAACAATGTGAATGTTGACTTCAAGGCTCAAATATTTCCACATAGTTTTTCTGTAATAGATCTCTTATGTTTTCCATGTTTCATGTATAAATGGTGACTGTGTTATACTGACAACCTCTCATAACACTTCATTACCTATGTCTTATAGATTATTCTGAGATAAAGAAACATCTGGACTCAGAGGACGAGGAGGATCCCAAGTTCCCTACAGAATATGCACCAAAATCCAGCACAAACGTTTCAGAAAAGTAAGTAGATTATGGGGTCATTACTGGGAGCTCATCACCAAATATAGGACATAAATACCATAATATCACATGCAGCGCCCCATGGTTAGCGGTCATTGTGCATTTGGCTTCAGAAACCATTGGTGATAACAGCCCATATCTGCAGCCGATCATGCATTTTTCATGCTGCCTACACTGTAGGAGAGATGTAGTATTACATGCCACACATTCTTAGTAGAAGTAGCGTTGAGCAGAAGACCTTCCCCACTATGGCAGTCATATGTCCTATTAGGCCTTATAGTCGGTGTTCTTATTGTGAGACAACCCATTTTATAATGCGTTTACTTGTTATTTACTTGTTTTTTTTCTTCCAAACAGGCAGGAAGAATCTGTCCCTGCATCTGATAGAGACGACGCTATTACCATCTTACCATCCTCGTCCCCACTGTCAGGTATGTCCACGTCTACAGCACCAACAATGGGAATGTTGACTTCAAGGCTCAAATATTTCCACATGGTTTTCCTGTAACAGGTCTCCTTTGTTATCTATGCTTCATAGATCCCAATTATGTTGCCCGTGAGACCATACTGTATCTCTATTTCACGAATTTTGCACAGGAGCTTTTTTCATGGATTCTGTGTGATACGTTGTGGCATCCAATAACCTTCATCATCATAAGGCGACATCGTCTCCTATAATAGAATATCGCTCATCAGTGATGCACCACATGGCGGCACACAGGGCGCTTACTGTGCTATATCAGTGACACATCTAATGCCCCTCAGATGGGATTATGTACATTATATAGAACTTATTCTGCCCTGTTATGATAGAATACCAGATTATCAGGACTATAGGAGACAGGGCTAGAACAATCCTACTATATACAGGAGACAAAGCAGATCCCATTAGGATATGTCATTACTGATGTTTTTTTTACTTTCTGATCAGAATTTCCAGCTCAGACGGAAAGAATATCTGCAGTAAATCTGAGTAAAGAAGATGAAAAATCAGAAAATGGAAAAAAGGGGAAAAAGAGACGAGGTAAGTGTGAGAATCAGCTCCATGTTGTGTGATGTCAGTGAGAATCATTCATGTGGAGCAGATGTCATCTGTCAGTGATGGGATTATCACATGTATGATGGCTGACAATGGTCCCTGACCTCTGTGTGATAATATTCCTCTGCCGTCCGGCCACAGTGACCGCACAGTAGTATCATTTCCTTACATTATATTTACTTCTCTTCTCATAGGTTCCATCTTCCGCCGGATCTTATCATCCTGCCGGCGTGGATTATCCAGGGCTGCCCGAGTATTTGCTTGTTGTCACTGTGTCCCTAGAACAATCTAAAGGACAGGAAACCTAAGCATCCAGCGCCCTGAAGTCCAGCAGATCCACCATCGCTGCTGGACCTGTATAGAAGGACCTTCACCATCTACCTGTGGCCTTCTGACTCTTACATCTCTTGCCGGACATGTTTCGGTGTGACCTCTCTCACCAGGCTCCGCGGTAATCCTTCTCGCCTGACCGCGCTTTTACTGATTGTGTCTATTGATTTTGTTCCTAGTTTTACCCCTCTCTTATCCTTTTACCCTATTATTAATTAAAATAAAAAAAATAAAAAACTTTTAGGTTTACTTAAATTTTTTCACATTTATCAAACTTAGCTATGTATTTTGTTATCTGATAAAATTCAGTACATACAGATACTGTCCGATGGCCGGTTCATGCAGCCTTAAATGTATATCCTTATTGTAAAAGTGACCGGACCTTATACTACAAACACTTATTACCTTTTGTGTCCAACATTTTACTTATGAGTTGTAAATGTTCCAGCCTTAAATGTATATCCTTATTGTAAAGGTGACCGGACCTTATACTACAAACACTTATTACCTTTTGTGTCCAACATTTTACTTATGAGTTGTAAATATTCGAGTTGTAGGAATTGAACTATGTGTTACTTTGTAATGTCTAACATTGAACCTATAACCTCTGAATTGTGAAACATCATGGAATAGTTAGCTTATGTTTTGGACTATAAGTGTTAAGGGTTGCGGAACGCACCAAATAAATATTAATAGAAGGTGCGTTCGCAGCCCGGGGTCCACCGTGCAGGCAGAACCTGCTGCTAGTAAGATGGTGCAGTAGGTGGTATGAGCGAACTCTGTTATCCCGCAGAGTCGCAGATATGGCCGCCGTAGCACTATATGGCGAAGTGAGCAAACTCTGTTACTCCACAGAGCCGCTAAATAAAAGGATGTGGCGCTATATGGCGATATAAGAGAACTCTGTTGCTCCACATAGTCGCAACTTAAACGCTGACTAATAGCGATGTCTGCGTGCCGCCACCGGGTTAGGTCCACACTGCGCAGCTTCAATATAATGTAGTCAGCAATGCACACAGCAAACTTTCATCGGAGGTGCCGGTATTCTAGGGGCTTATTTCAGCCGGGTCCTAAACACATGCATAACCACACTGGGGCAAGCACGTAACAGATTTGTTACTAGCGCATGGCCGTGCGGTTATGCCACGAGCACGAGACCTTCCAGAAAGGACCAATAGGAAGCTGCTTCAGAGCACCAACAGCTTCAGGACCTTCCTGGAGGACCAATAGGAGTCGCAGCTGTATCCGAGCATGTGACCCTGATCTCCAATGGAAGATCTTGCCCTGGCATGCTCAGATTGAGAAACAGAGGACTTAGTCCCAAATCTGCCTGCTCCAACACTGGTTACAACAGAGGATCCAGGAGCGGCAGCAGCAAGTCTCTGCACAGTATTATAGCGGGCGAGACGCTGGGACCGACGTCTCTGCTGAGCAGGTTCCACTATGGCCGGAGATGGATGGGGGACCGCAGTGGGACTGGTTCGAGATTCCCCTTGTGCAGCAGAGGGAACTCGATCCCTAACAATAAGACGCACTTTTTTCCTCCCAAAATGTGAAGGAAAATGGAGGGTGCCTCTTATAGTCCTGATGTATCGGCTCTGGCTGTGGTGCGTCTTATAGTCCTGATGTATCAGCTCTGGCTGTGGTGGGGAGGTGGGGGAGAGGTTTTGGCAGAGCAGCGGGTCACAGAGGCATGAGCCGGCGGCACTGGCTAACTCCTGTGCCCGCTGCTAAAGAGAAATGAATATGCATTGCATTCCACACCCATGGGCTTGGAGGGCAATGAATATTAAATTTCCTTCTGGCATCCTGGTATGATTGGTCCATCTTTATCCTGGCATGACTATTCATTTCTCTTAAGTATCGGCACACGTGACCGCCGCAGCAGCAGCAGGAAGCTGACGGCTGGCACTGCGCTCTACTGAAGAGGAATGAATACTCACCGCTCTCTGTGATGAACGGTCCCGGTGAGTATTCCGGCACCGGAGCGGAACGCTGCGAGGGAGCGGTGGAAGGTAAGAGTAATGGTTTGTTCTTTTTAATCTTTTTTGATGGGGCCATGCGTAACAGGACCAGGATGGGGCCAATCATACCAGGATAAGGATTGGGCCATGCATACCAGGACTGGGATGGGGCCAATCATACCAGAATAAGGATGGGGCTATTCATACCAGGACTGGGATGGGTCCAATCATACCAGGATAAGGATGGGACCATGCATACCAGGATAGGGATGGAGCCAATCATACCAGGACTGGGATGGGGCCAATCACACCAGAATAAGGATGGGGCT
Source organism: Oophaga sylvatica (assembly GCA_033576555.1). Lineage (NCBI taxonomy): Eukaryota > Metazoa > Chordata > Amphibia > Anura > Dendrobatidae > Oophaga > Oophaga sylvatica. Next base: position 26,940 of record JARQOD010004657.1, read on the forward strand.
ATTCATACCAGGACTGGGATGGGTCCAATCATACCAGGATAAGGATCGGGCCATGCATACCAGAACTGGAATGGGGCCCATAATACCAGGATAAAGATGGGGCCAATCATATTAAGGATAAGGATGGGACTATGCATACCAGGACTGGGATGGGGCCAATCATACCAGGATAAGGATGGGGCCATGCATACCAGGACTGGGATGGGGGCCAATCATACCAGGTTAAGGATGGGACCCTGCATACTTGGACGAGATGGGGACCCTGCATACCAGTATAGGGATGAGGGGGGCATGCATACCAGGCTAGGGATGAGGGAGCCATGCATACTAGGATAGGGATGAGGGGACCATATTTACCAGGATAGGGGATGGTAAGTACAGAATTGACCATATTTTTTGCTTCAGTTTTTTTTTTATTAATTTCCTCCCTAAAACTTAGGTGCATCTTATAGCCCAAAAATATGGGTACATAATTTTATTATTAATAATAATAATAATAATAATAATATTCTTTATTTTATATAGCGCTAACATATTCCGCAGTACTTTACAGTTTTGCACACATTTTCATCGCTGTCCCCCATTATTATTTATTATTAATTATTATTTTTATTATATAAAATACCTAATATTTTTAGATAGTATGATATTGATCAATTTAAAATGTTTTTAGTCCGTTTTTCTCATTTTTTTTAATGACTCTCTATAGAGTGTGGTCATTATGTATCAAGAAGCAAACATAAGGCTAAGGATGTGCCAGATATCAGGGATCGTTTACTGAGAGCCTTTTGTCTACGGCCTTATACCCTCATTTGTTGTCCTGCTACAGTAGATCATTAGACTGTCACCATCATCGACCTCTAAACTGTGGACAGTTTCAGTTGTTACACACTTTTTTGTTAAGTATTAATTCCACATGTGTTAATTCATAGTTTTGATGCCTTCAGTGTGAATGTACATTTTCATAGTCATGAAAAATACAGAAAAATGTTTGAATATAGAGATAGATAGAAAATAGCCATTAATTCATTTGTCGGCTCCTGTAAAACATGCAGTAGCCGACATGATAGAAGACGTTTTACATACAGTAAATCCATGCAGAACAGTTAGATATATAGATGTTCAGTGACTAATACCATTA
>JARQOD010004657.1:28180-53276 GCA_033576555.1 Oophaga sylvatica
GAAATTGGGGCAGGTGCCGTTTTGTCCCAAAAAGATCCAGAGACCTCTAAAAGTAACCCTTGTGCCTTTTTCTCTCGAAAATTTTGTCCAACTGAACGTAATTATGACGTGGGTAATCGGGAGTTATTGGCCATGAAGTGGGCTTTTGAAGAGTGGAGACATTGGCTGGAGGGAGCCAAACATCAGGTGGTGGTCCTTACGGACCATAAGAATCTGGTCTATATGGAATCTGCCAAGCGACTCAATCCTAGACAGGCCAGGTGGGCCTTGTTTTTCACACGTTTTAATTTTGTGGTTTCCTTTCTTCCTGGCACTAAGAATGTTAAGGCGGATGCCCTCTCGAGGAGTTTCCTTGCGGACTCTCCTGAGTTATCTGATCCTTCTGTTATTTTGAAAGAGGGTGTAGTTCTTTCCGCCATCTCGCCCAATTTGAGACTTGCTCTGGAGGGGTGTCAGGAGGATAGGCCCGAGCGCTGCCCTGTTGGAAAATTGTTTGTCCCGGACCAATGGAAAAAGAGTGTGATGTCTGAGATTCATTGTTCCGCATTGGCTGGGCATCCCGGAATTTTTGGTACCAGAGACTTGGTTAGCCGGTCCTTTTGGTGGCCTACCTTGTCTCGTGATGTCAGGGAATTTGTGCAGTCCTGCGGGACTTGCTCTCGCTCCAAGCCTTGCTCTCGCTCTAGTGGTTTGTTGATGCCATTGCCTGTGCCCAAGAGACCATGGACCCATATCTCTATGGATTTCATTTCCGATCTTCCTGTTTCTCAGAGAATGACCACCATCTGGGTAATTTGTGATAGGTTTTCCAAAATGATACATCTTGTGCCATTACCTAAGTTGCCTTCCTCCTCTGAATTGGTGCCGTTGTTCCTTCAGCACGTGGTTCGTTTACACGGCATTCCTGAGAACATTGTGTCTGACAGAGGAGTCCAGTTTGTTTCCAGATTTTGGAGGACTTTTTGTTCTAAACTGGGTGTTCAATTGTCTTTCTCCTCGGCATTTCATCCTCAGACCAATGGTCAAACTGAGAGAACAAACCAGACATTGGAGACTTATCTAAGATGCTTTGTGTCTGCTGATCAGGATAACTGGGTCTCTTTTTTGCCTTTGGCTGAGTTTGCTCTTAATAATAGGGCTAGCTCTGCCACTTTGATGTCTCCGTTTTTCTGTAATTCTGGGTTTCACCCTCGATTTTCTTCAGGACAGACGGAGGCTTCTGTCTGTCCAGGTGTTGACTCTGTTGTGGAGCGTATGCAACAGATTTGGGACCAGGTAGTGGAGAGGTTGTCCCTCTCTCAGGAGAAGGCCCAGCGGTTTACTAACCGGCATAGGACTGATGGTCCTCGGTTTAAAGTGGGGGACTTGGTCTGGTTGTCCTCAAAGAATATTCCTATGAGAGTAGCATCTCCTAAATTTAAGCCTAGGTTCATTGGACCTTATAAGATCATGGAGATTATTAATCCTGTTTCTTTTCGTTTGCTTCTTCCAGGGACATTTAAGATCCATAACGTGTTCCACAAGTCCTTGTTGAAGAGGTTTGTTGAGCCAGTGGTTCCTGCTGCTGTGCCTCCTGACCCTGTTTTGTTTGAGTGCAATCTGGAGTATGTGGTTGAGAAAATATTGGATTCTCGTTTTTCTAGACGGAAACTCCAGTATTTGGTTAAATGGAGAGGTTATGGTCAGGAAGACAATTCTTGGGTGTTTGCTTCGGACATCCATGCTAGGAGACTTATCCGTGCGTATCATAGAACTCATCCTGACCGACCTGGTTGCTCAAATGAGGGTTCGGTGACCCCTCCTCAAGGGGGGGGTACTGTTGTGAATGGGTTTGAGATAAGTTCTGAGCAGAGGCTCCCTCTGGTGGTTACAAGCGGTGCTAGTGAGGATTGTGAGGACTGGGAATCAGGTGTTACTGACTGGTCTTATATAAGGGAGTCATTTTCCCATCAGGGTTGCCGGTGATCAATTGTTCTGGTCTGAATCCTTCATTCCAGTTTCCCTTGTAGCCTGCTGTGTCGTGTCTGCATCTCCTGCTTACAGATAAGACTTTTGCTTCTTTTGTGTTTTTGCTGTGTTTTTGCATTTTGTCCTGCACTTCTTTGGGGGCCTTCAGGGTCCCTTCCGGGGGCTTCTGGCCTCTCAGTTTAGTTCAGCCACTGAGTTTTGTTCTTTTGCTTTTTCCAGTTTTTTCAGTGGCTGCTGTTTTGATTTTGTTACACCAGAGAACTAATTTAGGTGGTAGAGGTCGTGTGATCTCAGGTGATTTTGAAATTAGTAGAGTTGGTGCTTTTCAGGGTTTTCTGGGATTGCAGTAAGTACCCTTCCTATCCTTTTCTATTTAGATAGTTTGGGCCCCAGCGTTTGCTCATACTATTTTCTTTCTGTGTCAGTATTTCCTCTTGTCTAACCGCCATTACATGTTTGGGGGCTTTCTGTTATCTTTGGGGTTCTGCTCCGGGGCAGATAGCTTTCCTATTTCTATCTTTAGGTGTAGTTAGTTTCTCAGGCTGTGACGAGGCGTCTAGGACCAACGTAGGAACGCTCCACGGCTGCCTCTAGTTGTGGTGGTTAGTCAGGGTACTGCAATCTCATAGATTCCAACTGCTCTGGTGTATTGCTTTTTTTACCTGCACTCCTCAGCTACCGAAACATAACAGTTGTCACATTGTAGAAGGATCATCTTTATTCTCATTTGCACAAGGAAAGACTAGAAGCAATGGGATGAAACTGAATGGGAGGAGACACAGATTAGATATTAGAAAAAACTTTTTGACAGTTAGGGTGATCAATGAGTGGAACAGGCTGCCACAAGAGGTGGTGAGTTCTCCTTCAATGGAAGTCTTCAAACAGAGGCTGGATAGACATCTGTCTGGGATGATTTAGAGAATCCTGCTTTGAGCAGGGGGTTGGACCAGAAGGCCCAGGAGGTCCCTTCCAACTCTACCATTCTATGATTCTACATCATGGAGGCAAGAGGCAGGGTAAGCAATGCACACCAAGGAGAGCAGAAACAGTTCACAGGACACAGTCAGGAATTTGGAAAAGCTGGGGAAATTCAGTGCATACCCGTAGGAAGAGGAGAAACAGCTTGATTAGATTGGTACAGATGATATTGCAGGAGCGATGAGTGGCCAAATGCATTCTAGAATTCTAGTCTAATTCAGAGTGTTGTAATTATAAATCTGTAATTTGAAATATGGGATTTGAAATAAGCCTGTAAAGACTGCGTCTGTGCAGACGCATGGTCCTTACTCTTTGTTTCTTCATAGACTCTATTGTAAATTCTACAATAGTAGAGAAACCCTTACAGCTTAGTCCTCCATACAGCATTATGGGCACCACATAGTCCTCCCTACAATATAATGAGCCCCATATAATGCTCCATACAGTATAATGAGCCCCATATAATGCTCCATAAAGAACAATGGGCCCTAAATAATGCTCCATACATAATGGGCTCCTTATAATGCTCCAGTATATGATGGGCCCCTTATATTGCTCCATACAGAATGGGCCCCATATAATGCTCCAAACATTAAAAAAAATGAAATACCTCTCCTCGCTGGCAGCTGCTCTGCTCCGGCCTCCTCAGCGACTGCGTCTTCCAGCTCTCTGCACAATGACCGTTCAGAGCAGAGGGCGCACAGACGTGACGTCATCGCGTCCTCTGACCTGAAACGTCACAGAGTCAGAAGACGTGGAAAACGCCTCAACATAGGAACGGGGAGAGGTGAGTACTACTAGTATCGGGGCCTTGAGCAAGCAGGCGAGGGGGACAACTCGCGGGCACTAGCACTGGGCCCCCATAGCGCGCCGGTGTCCCCTACAGTGAGTGGGATCCCCCACTTGCTTGGGTGCTGGCGCAAGCCCTGATTGGAACAACGAAAAAAAAAACAGAAAAAAGGGAAATTGGACATACAGGTACTTCTCGTATATTATATAGAGTCATACACAGAGTGATATATTTCACGTGTTTATTTCTGTTAATGTTGATGATTATGGCTTATGTTTCAGTAGGCTCCACAATCATGGGGAAGACTGCTGACTTGACATGTCCAGAAGGCAGTCATTGACACACTCCACAAGGAGATAAGACACAAAAGGTCATTGCTAAAGAAGCTGGCTGTCCACAGAGTGCTGTATCCACGCATATTAATGGAAAGTTGAATGGAAGGAAAAAGAGTGGTAGAAAAAGGTGCACAAGCAACCGGGATAACTGCAGCCTTGAAAGGATTGTTAAGAAAAGGCTGTTCAAAAATTTGGGGGAGAGTCACAAGGAGTGGACTGCTGCTGGCGTCATTGCTTCAAGAGCCACCACACACAGACGTATCCAGGACATGGGCTACAAGTGTCACATTCCTTGTGTCAGCCACTCATAACCAATAGCCAACGCCAGAAGCGTCTTACCTGGGCCAAGGAGAAAAAAAACTGGACTGTTGCTAAGTGGTCCAAGGTGTTCTTTTCAGATGAAAGTAAATTTTGCATTTCATTTGGAAATCAAGGTCCCAGAGTCTGGAGGAAGAGGCAACAATCCAAGCTGCTTGAGGTCTAGTGTGAAGTTTCGGCAGCCATGTCATCTGCTGGTGTAGGTTCACTGTGTTTTATCAAGACCAAAGTCAGTGCAGCTGTCTACCACAAAATTTTAGAGCAATTCATGCTTCCCTCTGCCAACAAGCTTTTTGGAGATGGAAATTTCATTCTCCAGCAGGACTTGGCACCTGTCCACACTGCCAAAAGTACCAATACCTGGTTTAAAAACAACAGTATCACTATGCTTGATTGGCCAGCAAACTCGCCTGACCTTAACCCCATAAAGGATCTATGGGGTATTGTCAAGAGGAAGATGAGAGACACCAGACCCAACAATGCAGACAAGCTGAAGGCTGCTATCAAAGCAACCTGAGCTTTCATAACACCTCAGCAGTGCCACAGGCAGATCGCCTCCATGCCACGCTGCATTGATGCTGTAATTTATGCCAAAGGAGCCCCAACCAAGTACTGAGTCCATTTACTGAACATACATGTCAGTAGGACAACATTTCGGATTTTAAAATCATTTTTCAAGCTGGTGTTATAAAGTATTCTAATTTACTGAGATAATGACATTTGGGTTTCCATTGGCTGTAAGCCATAATCATCAACATTAACAGAAATAAACACGTGAAATAGATCACTCTGTGTGTAATGACTCTATAGATTATGAGTTTCACTTTTTGTATTGAAGAACTGAAATAAATTCACTTTTTGATGATATTCTAATTTTGTGAGAAACACCTGTAATTTCACCAAAAAAAAACAAAATGGGCCAGACAAGATTGTTGACACCCTCAGCTTAATATTTGGTTACATCCTTTGGAATAAATCACTTCTTATAACCATCCACAAGCTTCTTACACCTCTCAGCTGGAATTTTGAATCGCTCTTCTTAAAAATTGCTACCGGTATCATATTTCGCCTTCTCCCAACAGCGATGTAAGATCTCTCCACAGGTGATCAATGCGATTTACATCCGGACTTATTGCTGCCACATCATCATCATTTTTTCCTCAAATTTTGCTGCATTTTAGCAGAACTTTTAATTGTAAAAAAGGAGGAAAACGAAAATCGCGTTTTTTTATTTATTCATGAATCTGCATGCATCATGAACGCCAAAAGAAAGTACAAATAATTGACATTGTGCGGCGCTGACATTGTCTCTGTCTTCTCTCTTTCTTCTCTTAGATCCGCGGCTCTCAGGCCAAAACCCTTCACGATCGTGTGGTGGTGAACTGCCAGTACAGCATGGCCACCTTCAGCACCGGGGAAAAGAAGCGCCGGCCGCACGGAGACCGTACATCCACCGAGATGACTCTGCACTTGAAGCAGACGTTTGAGGCCGCCATCCTCACCCAGCTGTTCCCCCGCTTTGAGATCGATATATACGTGCAGGTGAGAAGGGGAGAAGCACGCTGTATCTGTGCAGCATGTCTCCTGTATTCTGCTTCCAGCTTTGTACAGTGTGAGCAGTCAGAGCGCTGCAGTTTCATGGGGCTTAAGGGAGCAAAAATAAATCAATGTCCGCTCGACATCTCTCTGAACACCGGTCGGACGGCGCCCCCGTACAGATTAGACCGTCTGCCGAAACTGTTGATATTGGCCGGTTCAGCCGACATCAGTCTAATGTGTACAGAGCCTTATCTGTGCGGTGTCCAAAGCCCCGGACTCTTATCCTACCTCTGTTTGCTGTACTTCTGTTGTTATTCACCAAAGTATGTACCCAATTTTTAAAATAAGTCATATAAAACTTAACTTTTAATAATATTGGAAAGAAAGAATATTTTTCAATAAAACAATGACAATTTAATGTATCATAGCACAGAGGTTATATGCGTATTTGTAAGTGCAGTCAATTAATTTGCATAAAAAAATCTTTGCAATCAGGTCAATGTGGTACCCCACTTTTGACAGTAGAGAGGGCCCTTCCAATAAGGGAACAGACAAAAATTCTATAAAAAAGCGGTTTTACTGGTATGTATATTAGACAATTAGTATTCCGCTGTCTAAAGAGAGATCATATAGGTATGTGTCATGCCGCTCTCACCGCATTCCTCTGGTGCCGGGGCTGAGCGCTCGATGTCATCACTTCCGGTATCGCGGCAGGTCCATGGGTCTCTTCGAGTGTGCACGCTCACCTCCCGCACTTGACTCTGTGGCTGTTCACTCGACTCCAGGTTCTTGTCTAGCGCGCATGCGCTTTCTCCTGATCCTGACTATGGCCGCTCCATCTCTGACATCTTTATGGTCCTGGAGGACCTGACCCGGTTGTTCCAGCACATTTGCCCTATATCAGGCTGCCTCTTCCTGTAGGTGGGGCCTGATTATTATTGTGCTTCCTAGCTAGACCTGCTTGGCCCTTGCTTGGCTGCTCTCTGTACTCAGGTCCCCTGCCTTGTGCTCTAACGTACTTCCCAGCGCGCACTCTGCCTTGCCTTGTACCCAGGCGTGCTTCCCAGAGCGTGCTCTGTCTTGCTTTCTACCCAGGTGTGCTTCCCCGCACGCGCCCTGTTTTGCTCTTATCCAAGCGTGCTTCTCGGTGCATGCTATACGCACTCCTGTCTCCTGCGTGCCCCCGTGTACACGATCTGCACTATCCTGTAGTACACGCCTGTACTCTGCGTGTTCCCGTGTCCTCGCTTTGCACACTTCCGAATCCTGCGTACTCCCGTCTTCACTTTGCTAACACTGTCTTTCCCGTCTTCTGTGAGCCGGCCACCTGGTTCCAGCAGTCATGGTACTTTACCCCCTGAGTCTGTCTCTGACGCTCCCTGTACAGGGGGTGGTTCTCACTAGGTGAGCTCACCCGGGGTGGGTTGGTATCGCGACCCAGAGGGTCCTCTCCAGGAGTCGTCACAGTATAATCAGGCCGTGGACCCCGCTGGCACCACGGCCACTGCCCAAAAGGAACTGCTGGTTCTACGGGAGAATCAGACTAGGATTAAGTCCTTTTTGAAATCTATGGAGTCTCGTTTGTCGGCCTTACGATCCTCTGACCCTGGGAATGCTTTTCAGTTTGCCAGTCTCCAACAAGAGCTCACTCAGCAACGCGACACCCAGGCCCACATCCTCAACTATATGGCGTCGGTAGATAACCGACTCCTTTCACTACAATCTGTTGCCTCTGTGTCTGCCCAAGCCTCAGTCTCGCACCCGCAGACCTGTTTAAGCAAACCACCGCGGTATAGTGGTGACCCTAAGTTTTGTCGGAGGTTTTTGATTCAATGCCGACTGCATTTTGAGCTCTTGCCGCAGCAATATCCCACCAATCGAGCTAAGATGGCCTTTATTGCTTCCCACTTAGAGGGGGAGGCGTTAGCGTGGGTGAGCCCTCTCTGGGAGTGTGATGATCCACTCGTCTCTCAGCTCTCCACCTTTTTGGAATCCTTCCGCAAGGTGTTCGTCGAGCCGGGTCGTCTGGCTTCCACCACCGAGGCCCTCTTCAACCTCCATCAGGGCACTCTATCCATTGGGCAATACGCCATGCGTTTTCGCACATTATCCTCCGAACTCGGTTGGAACAATGAGGCCCTCGTAGGGGCCTTTTGGCGTGGCCTGTCCGGTTGAATTAAAGACGAACTGCCAGGCCGGGATACCCCGACCTCTTTGGAGGACTTAATCTCTCTTGTGACAAGCATTGATCTGCGTTTCCAAGAACACACCCGTGAGGCAGCCAGGGAGAGAACAATAAAGATGGCAAAACTGTGTGGTGTTTCATTTCATTAAAATACTTTATTTTTGTGTGTGTTTATTTAACCCCTTAACAACTATAGGATTAGTAACGGATTGTTGTCTTACTGACACCTCTCCATGCTTAATGTCACCTTACAATATAAAGACATTAACCCCCTATTACACCATATGCAACCGCTACAGGGCAGTGGGAAGAGAGAGACTAAAGGGTATGCCACACTAAACAATATCGCTAACGGGATCGCTAAAAAACGTCACTATTTAGCGATCCCGTTAGCGATATTGTTCAGTGCGGCAGCTTCCAGCGACGAGCTTCCTGCTGTGATCTCGCTCGTCGCTGGAATCGTTCCGGACCCTATTTCATCGCTGGCGCTCCCGCTGGGTAAGTATCTAATCGCTGTGTGGCACCTTTTCTTAGCGATTTAGCGGTACTTTTGTACCGCTAAAGTCGTTAAGAAGATCGCTAACGGCGATAGCGTCGTTAACTATATCGCTAAATGCGGCAGCATTTAGCGATATAGAAACAATCCCGCTAGCGATCTCATTAGTATGCAACGCTAACGAGATCGCTAGCGGGATCGAGTAGTGTGGCAGTACCTTAAGTGACGGAATTGGTGCATCTTTCAGATGCGGCTTTTCTGGAGTGGCTGGGGGCAGACGTTTTTTAGCTGGGGGGGCACTAACCATGGTCCCTTTCTAGGCTATTAATATCAGTCACTGGCTTTCCCTCTCTGGCACAGAAATTTGCGCGGGAGCCCACACAATTTTTTCCCAGCAAAGATTCTTTTATTAAATACATACATGTCCACAAATTTACACACACACTATACTAATGGTATTAGTCACTGACATCTATATATCTAACTGTTCTGCATGGATTTACTGTATGTAAAACGTCTTCTATCATGTCGGCTACTGCAGTGATTTTACAGGAGCCGACAAATGAATTAATGGCTATTCTTCTATCTATCTCTATATTCAAACATTTTTCTGTATTTTCATGACTATGAAAATTGTACATTCACACTGAAGGCATCAAAACTATGAATTAACACATGTGGAATTATATACTTAACAAAAAAGTGTGTAACAACTGAAACTGTCCACAGTTAGAGTCGATGATGGTGACAGTTAATGATCTCTGTAGCTAGGAAAATATGAGGGTATAAGGCGTAGACAAAGGTTCAGTAACGATCCTGAGTATCTGCACACTTAGTACTGCCACACTTAGTGATTCGTTAGCGATCTCAATACGACGCAAGTAATGAGATCGTTTTGTGATCGTTTAATGTCTCTAGTAGCTGCCACACTGTGATCTCGTTAACGACCAAAAGCGGTTAGCGATCTCATTAACGACTTAACGTCATGCGATGTAAAACAGCGCACATCGCTCACAAGGTGCCAGACACAGCGATATAGGCTCACCAGCGGGACGCCAACGATCTAAATACGGTCCAGAACTCTATGACGATCAGCGAGATTTACGCAGGGCCACGTCGTTGCTACATGCCACACACGTTAGCGTCACGAACGAGATCGCTAAATAGTGAGTATTTTAGCGATCTCGTAGCGACGCTTTAGTGTGGCATACCTTTAGCTTATGTTTGCTTCTTGATACATAATGACCACACTCTATAAGAGTCATTAAAAAAAATGAGGAAAAACGGACTAAAACATTTTAATTGATCAATATCATACTATCTAAAAATATTAGGTATTTTATATAATAAAAATAATAATTAATAATATAATAATAATCGGGGACAGCGATGATAATGTGTGCAAAACTGTAAAGTACTGCGGAATATGTTAGCGCTATATAAAAATAAAGAATATTATTATTATTATTATTATTAATAATAAAATTATGTACCCATATTTTTGGGCTATAAGATGCACCTAAGTTTTAGAGGAGGAAATTAATAAAAAAAAAACTGAAGCAAAAAATATGGTCAATTCTGTACTTACCATCCCCTATCCTGGTAAATATGGTCCCCTCATCCCTATCCTAGTATGCATGGCTCCCTCATCCCTAGCCTGGTATGCATGCCCCCCTCATCCCTATACTGGTATGCAGGGTCCCCATCTCGTCCAAGTATGCAGGGTCCCATCCTTAACCTGGTATGATTGGCCCCCATCCCAGTCCTGGTATGCATGGCCCCATCCTTATCCTGGTATGATTGGCCCCATCCCAGTCCTGGTATGCATAGTCCCATCCTTATCCTTAATATGATTGGCCCATCTTTATCCTGGTATTATGGGCCCCATTCCAGTTCTGGTATGCATGGCCCGATCCTTATCCTGGTATGATTGGACCCATCCCAGTCCTGGTATGAATAGCCCCATCCTTATTCTGGTGTGATTGGCCCCATCCCAGTCCTGGTATGATTGGCTCCATCCCTATCCTGGTATGCATGGTCCCATCCTTATCCTGGTATGATTGGACCCATCCCAGTCCTGGTATGAATAGCCCCATCCTTATTCTGGTATGATTGGCCCCATCCCAGTCCTGGTATGCATGGCCCAATCCTTATCCTGGTATGATTGGCCCCATCCTGGTCCTGTTACGCATGGCCCCATCAAAAAAGATTAAAAAGAACAAACCATTACTCTTACCTTCCACCGCTCCCTCGCAGCGTTCCGCTCCGGTGCCGGAATACTCACCGGGACCGTTCATCACAGAGAGCGGTGAGTATTCATTCCTCTTCAGTAGAGCGCAGTGCCAGCCGTCAGCTTCCTGCTGCTGCTGCGGCGGTCACGTGTGCCGATACTTAAGAGAAATGAATAGTCATGCCAGGATAAAGATGGGACCAATCATACCAGGATGCCAGAAGGAAATTAATATTCATTGCCCTCCAAGCCCATGGGTGTGGAATGCAATGCATATTCATTTCTCTTTAGCAGCGGGCACAGGAGTTAGCCAGTGCCGCCGGCTCATGCCTCTGTGACCCGCTGCTCTGCCAAAACCTCTCCCCCACCTCCCCACCACAGCCAGAGCTGATACATCAGGACTATAAGACGCACCACAGCCAGAGCCGATACATCAGGACTATAAGAGGCACCCTCCATTTTCCTTCACATTTTGGGAGGAAAAAAGTGCGTCTTATTGTTAGGGATCGAGTTCCCTCTGCTGCACAAGGGGAATCTCGAACCAGTCCCACTGCGGTCCCCCATCCATCTCCGGCCATAGTGGAACCTGCTCAGCAGAGACGTCGGTCCCAGCGTCTCGCCCGCTATAATACTGTGCAGAGACTTGCTGCTGCCGCTCCTGGATCCTCTGTTGTAACCAGTGTTGGAGCAGGCAGATTTGGGACTAAGTCCTCTGTTTCTCAATCTGAGCATGCCCAGGGCAAGATCTTCCATTGGAGATCAGGGGTCACATGCTCGGATACAGCTGCGACTCCTATTGGTCCTCCAGGAAGGTCCTGAAGCTGTTGGTGCTCTGAAGCAGCTTCCTATTGGTCCTTTCTGGAAGGTCTCGTGCTCGTGGCATAACCGCACGGCCATGCGCTAGTAACAAATCTGTTACGTGCTTGCCCCAGTGTGGTTATGCATGTGTTTAGGGACCCGGCTGAAATAAGCCCCTAGAATACCGGCACCTCCGATGAGAAGTTTGCTGTGTGCATTGCTGACTACATTATATTGAAGCTGCGCAGTGTGGACCTAACCCGGTGGCGGCACGCAGACATCGCTATTAGTCAGCGTTTAAGTTGCGACTATGTGGAGCAACAGAGTTCTCTTATATCGCCATATAGCGCCACATCCTTTTATTTAGCGGCTCTGTGGAGTAACAGAGTTTGCTCACTTCGCCATATAGTGCTACGGCGGCCATATCTGCGACTCTGCGGGATAACAGAGTTCGCTCATACCACCTACTGCACCATCTTACTAGCAGCAGGTTCTGCCTGCACGGTGGACCCCGGGCTGCGAACGCACCTTCTATTAATATTTATTTGGTGCGTTCCGCAACCCTTAACACTTATAGTCCAAAACATAAGCTAACTATTCCATGATGTTTCACAATTCAGAGGTTATAGGTTCAATGTTAGACATTACAAAGTAACACATAGTTCAATTCCTACAACTCGAATATTTACAACTCATAAGTAAAATGTTGGACACAAAAGGTAATAAGTGTTTGTAGTATAAGGTCCGGTCACCTTTACAATAAGGATATACATTTAAGGCTGGAACATTTACAACTCATAAGTAAAATGTTGGACACAAAAGGTAATAAGTGTTTGTAGTATAAGGTCCGGTCACTTTTACAATAAGGATATACATTTAAGGCTGCATGAACCGGCCATCGGACAGTATCTGTATGTACTGAATTTTATCAGATAACAAAATACATAGCTAAGTTTGATAAATGTGAAAAAATTTAAGTAAACCTAAAAGTTTTTTATTTTTTTTATTTTAATTAATAATAGGGTAAAAGGATAAGAGAGGGGTAAAACTAGGAACAAAATCAATAGACACAATCAGTAAAAGCGCGGTCAGGCGAGAAGGATTACCGCGGAGCCTGGTGAGAGAGGTCACACCGAAACATGTCCGGCAAGAGATGTAAGAGTCAGAAGGCCACAGGTAGATGGTGAAGGTCCTTCTATACAGGTCCAGCAGCGATGGTGGATCTGCTGGACTTCAGGGCGCTGGATGCTTAGGTTTCCTGTCCTTTAGATTGTTCTAGGGACACAGTGACAACAAGCAAATACTCGGGCAGCCCTGGATAATCCACGCCGGCAGGATGATAAGATCCGGCGGAAGATGGAACCTATGAGAAGAGAAGTAAATATAATGTAAGGAAATGATACTACTGTGCGGTCACTGTGGCCGGACGGCAGAGGAATATTATCACACAGAGGTCAGGGACCATTGTCAGCCATCATACATGTGATAATCCCATCACTGACAGATGACATCTGCTCCACATGAATGATTCTCACTGACATCACACAACATGGAGCTGATTCTCACACTTACCTCGTCTCTTTTTCCCCTTTTTTCCATTTTCTGATTTTTCATCTTCTTTACTCAGATTTACTGCAGATATTCTTTCCGTCTGAGCTGGAAATTCTGATCAGAAAGTAAAAAAAACATCAGTAATGACATATCCTAATGGGATCTGCTTTGTCTCCTGTATATAGTAGGATTGTTCTAGCCCTGTCTCCTATAGTCCTGATAATCTGGTATTCTATCATAACAGGGCAGAATAAGTTCTATATAATGTACATAATCCCATCTGAGGGGCATTAGATGTGTCACTGATATAGCACAGTAAGCGCCCTGTGTGCCGCCATGTGGTGCATCACTGATGAGCGATATTCTATTATAGGAGACGATGTCGCCTTATGATGATGAAGGTTATTGGATGCCACAACGTATCACACAGAATCCATGAAAAAAGCTCCTGTGCAAAATTCGTGAAATAGAGATACAGTATGGTCTCACGGGCAACATAATTGGGATCTATGAAGCATAGATAACAAAGGAGACCTGTTACAGGAAAACCATGTGGAAATATTTGAGCCTTGAAGTCAACATTCCCATTGTTGGTGCTGTAGACGTGGACATACCTGACAGTGGGGACGAGGATGGTAAGATGGTAATAGCGTCGTCTCTATCAGATGCAGGGACAGATTCTTCCTGCCTGTTTGGAAGAAAAAAAACAAGTAAATAACAAGTAAACGCATTATAAAATGGGTTGTCTCACAATAAGAACACCGACTATAAGGCCTAATAGGACATATGACTGCCATAGTGGGGAAGGTCTTCTGCTCAACGCTACCTTCTACTAAGAATGTGTGGCATGTAATACTACATCTCTCCTACAGTGTAGGCAGCATGAAAAATGCATGATCGGCTGCAGATATGGGCTGTTATCACCAATGGTTTCTGAAGCCAAATGCACAATGACCGCTAACCATGGGGCGCTGCATGTGATATTATGGTATTTATGTCCTATATTTGGTGATGAGCTCCCAGTAATGACCCCATAATCTACTTACTTTTCTGAAACGTTTGTGCTGGATTTTGGTGCATATTCTGTAGGGAACTTGGGATCCTCCTCGTCCTCTGAGTCCAGATGTTTCTTTATCTCAGAATAATCTATAAGACATAGGTAATGAAGTGTTATGAGAGGTTGTCAGTATAACACAGTCACCATTTATACATGAAACATGGAAAACATAAGAGATCTATTACAGAAAAACTATGTGGAAATATTTGAGCCTTGAAGTCAACATTCACATTGTTGGTGCTATAGACGTGGACATACCTGACAGTGGGGACGGGGATGGTAAGATGCTAATAGCGTCGTCTCCATCAGATACAGGGACCGATTCTTTTTGCCTGTTTGGAAGAAGAAAAACACGTAAATCACAAGTAAATGCATTATAAAAGGGGTTGTCTCAGTATAAGAACACCAACTATAAGGCCTAATAGGACATATGACTGCCATAGCGGGGAAGGTTTCTGCTCAAAACTAACTTTTATAGAGCGGAGCGGGAAACAACTACCAAGAATACCTGGCATATTAGGCCGGAGTCACACTAGAGAGATATACGGACGAGTGCTATGTGAGAAAAAATCACAAAGCACTTGGACCAATGTTAATCTATGGGGCAGCTCACATCACCGTTTTTTTTCTTGGCCGTATTATACGTGCGAGTGAAATCGGAGCATGCTGCGATTGTACGCGTATATCGGCCGAGACTCACCAATACAAGTCTGTCGGTGCGAGAAAAACCGGACACCACATGGACAGGTATGGTATGTTGTTGGTTTTTTATTTTTTCTTTATTACAGGAGATCGAGGGGCATCGTTTGGATTAGTAGAAAAATAAGATGGCAAAACTGTGTGGTCTTTCATTTCATTATAATACTTTATTCTGCCTGTGTGTGTTTATTTAACCGTTTACAAACTTTCGGATTAGTGATAGGTGTCTTATTGACACCTATCCATTACTAATCCAGGCTTAATGTCACCTTACAATACAAAGGTGACATTAACCCCTTATTACCCCATATACCACCACTGCAGAGCAGTGGGAAGAGAGAGGCTAAGTGCCAGAATTGGCGCATTTTACAGATGCGCCTTTTCTTTGGTGGTTGGGAGCAGATGTTTTTACCCGGTGGGGGCAATAACCATGGTCCCTTTCTAGGCTTTTAATATCTGCCCTCAGTCGCTGTCTTTCCCTCTCTGGTGCAGAAAATTGTGCGGGAGCACATGCCATTTTTTTCCACTAATACATTCTTTAATACAGGTCCCAAATTTTACACTACTACATACTACTAACAGTATTAGTCACTGACATCTATAAATCTAAACGGTACTTCACACATAGTGAGATCGCTGAAACGTCACAGGTTTTCTGATGCAACAGCGACCTCGCCAGCGATCTCGCTACATGTGACACATAGCGGCGACCGGCACCCCGCTGCGATATCGCTGATCGTGCTGGAATGTCCTAGGCCATTTTTTTGATCATTGGTGTCCTGCTGGCCAGCATGCATCGCTGTGATTGACGCCATAAAAACGACGAGCGACCTCGTTGACGACTCAGAACTCAGTGACGCAGGCGTGATTTTGCTTTGTCTTTGTCAGAATCGCTGCTGTGACAAGGTCCCAATGACCGCCGAGGTCGTTATACGGATCGCGGTATCGTTGCTGCGTCGTTGAGTAGATTTGCCTGTTTGACAACTTACTAGGGACCATGTAGCGACGTACCAGCGATTCTTACCAGGTCGTATCGTTGGGATCGCTGGAGCGTCGCTGTGTGTAACGGGCCCTACCTGTTCTGCATGTGTTTACTGTATGTAAACCATGTCTCCTATCCTGTCGGCTTCTGCAATAATTTTACAGGAGCCAACAAATGAAATAACTTCTATTCTGCTATCTATCTATCTATGAAATATAAAGATATATGTATATATGTGTCTCACTGACATATATATTTATATACAGTATATATATATAGATATATATATATATAATATATGTGTGTGTTTTGACGAATATTTCAGGCCATGGATCAGTTAAATGTCCATTTTGCAAATCTGAGAGAAAAAAAATAACGACATACACATGCCATACAGAAGTCACACGGATACTTAGATGCGAGGAAATCGCATCCTCGCATTGCAAATTGATTACACATGGATCACTGTTCAGGAAACATTTGTGCGATTCTCGACCGTCAAAATCGGATCGATTTTTTTATACGTTAAGTGTGACTTCAGCCTTATACTACATCTCTTCTATAGTGACAGCAGCACTAAAAATGCATAACCATCCACAATTATGGGCTGTTATCACCAGCAGTTACTAAGGCCAAAAGCACAATGACCTTTAACGGATGGTGGATGTTGCATTTGATATTATGGTATTTATGTCCTATATTTGGTGATGCGCTCCCAGTAATGACCCCATAATCTACTTACTTTTCTGAGACGTTTGTGATGGATTTTGGTGTATACTCTGAAGAGTTTTTGGGATCTTCCTCGTCCTCTGAGTCCAGATGTTTCATTTTCTCAGAAAAATCTATAAGACATAGGTAATGAAGTGTTATTAGAGGTTGTCAGTATAACACAGTCACTATTTATACATGAAACATGGAAAACATAAGAGATCTATTACAGAAAAACTATGTGGATATATTTGAGCCATGAAGTCAACATTCACATTGTTGGTGCTGTAGACATGGACATACCTGACAGTGGGGACGAGGATGGTAAGATGGTAATAGCGTCGTCTCTATCAGATACAGGGACAGATTCTTTCTGACTGTTTGGAAGAAGAAAAACACGTAAATCACAAGTAAATGCATTATAAAAGGGGTTGTCTCACTATAAGAACACCGACTATAAGGCCTAATAGGACATATGACTGCCATAGCGGGGAAGGTCTTCTGCTCAAAACTAACTTTTATAGAGTGGAGCAGAAAACAACTACCAGGAATATCTGGCATATTATGCTACATATCTTCTATAGTGACAGCAGCAATAAAAATGCATAACCACCCACAATTATGGCTGTTATCACCAGCAGATACTAAAGCCAAAAGCACAATGACCTCTAACCATGGGATGGTGGATGCTGCATTTGATATTATGGTATTTATGTCCTATATTTGGTGTTGGGCACATATATCAGCCTAGAGCTCCCAGTAATAACCCCATAATCTACTCACATTTCCGAGCTATTTGTGCTGAATTCTAGGGTACAATCTGGAGAAGACTTGGGATTCTCAGTAATCCTCATCCTGGCGACGGTGGTATAGAGCTACATGCGGAAGCAACAAGATATGAAATAATTGTATGTCTACCTTTATAGGTCTTATTTATACATATTTGGGATTTATTAATCACATACTTACTTTAGAAAGCCTTTCAGAGCATGAGGTAAAATTTTTGAAGTCAAGGCTCTCATTGTCCTCACTTGTGCCCTTCTCATCCTCTGAGACCAGATTAGAAAGGTCTGCAAGACATAGGTAATGAAGTGTTATTAGAGGTTGTCAGTATAACACAGTCACCATTTATTAATGGGAACCAATTGTCACAAAATAAGGAAGACGAGACAAAGAGACACAGTCTAAATGACGTCTCCTTCTACTTACTGAAAGATAAGCTGGTGTCCACATCTGATGCAAGCTGAGGAACGTACGCTGGTTTTTGACTTAGAAGGGTATCAAAGTCTAAGTCACTAAGAAATGGATGACTCTTGATCTCAAAAGCTCCTCCTGTATAAAGGAAAACAAAAGTGATGCAGACATTGTCAGAGACAGCGTCATATCTGAACAGTTTATCTTAATTAGAACTAATTACACAACTGAGCAGACATGTAGGAAATAGAATGAAAATCTTAGCAATGAGAACTATAAATGGAGAAGCTGATAGAGAAGTAATGATCCTCATGGACATGAGTGATATGTCATCGATGTATGTAACGAAGGAATATTGATATTATTTTATCTGTTACCTGTCCCAAGTCTATCCACAGGATTTTTTCTTAGCAGCTGAGTGATGAGGTCCTGAGCATTGAGTGGAGGAGTGTTATGACGATCCCAAATTATATCTCCTGTTATATAGAAAATTACAGAAAATAAAGCCTCTGTATTGGACTGCAAGGTAAAGCAAAGGAAATAACTAAACCCATGTAACCAGGCAACGCAATGATGGGATTATTCTACTTACCAAAGAGAATATTGCCATACATCTCAGCTAGGAAATTTCTTTGATATGGTACATTTCCCAGAAGAAATTGATACAGGATTATCCCCATTGACCACCAGTCAACAGGTCTTCCATGGCATTTCTTCAGGATGATTTCTGGGGCCACGTAATTAGGGGTACCAATCTCCTGGAAACCGACAGAAAATAGAGATGAGAATCGATGAAACGATTATAATGATAAGTTCTTGACATAAAAACAGGATTAGGGAAGATAAAATATCAGTGGAAAAGCTCTCTACAAATGAAGAACATGGGGAAGAGAAAATAGAGTTATGAGATTTGTACAGAACAAGCTAAGTTCCTGTAGGTAATGCTGACCTCACTTTCCAGGAACTCTCTGGAGATGTCCTCGGCTGATTGCTTGTAGGTGTTGGTGTTTGGTATCATGATACCAACTTTTGAAAGTCCAAAGTCGGTAACTTTAATATGTCCAGAAGATGTTATGAGGAGGCTGTGAAAGAGAAGATGATTTTAGCTTCATAGACCGTGAGATAATAAAGGATAACTTTCCCCCTTTATTATACTACAGGTATGCACTTACTTCCCCGGCTTCAGGTCTCTGTGCACCACACCGTAACTATGCAGGTATTCCACACCGAGGACTGCTTCTGCAAAGTACAGGCGGGCCAACGGGACAGGGAAATGACCCATGGTGCTTAGAAGGGTCCCACAGTCTCCACCTATGGAAGAAAGGAAATATGACCGGTGAGGGGTTTATACAGCAGATCAATATGATGTATGATGAGAAATGAGTGGAAACATTGGGGCAGGAGACAATATATAAAGATATAATGTACATAATATTAGTCTTAGGTCATGATGAAATTGTCATCCAAGTAACGACATAAAGTGATGTCACATCTCGTCTACAGCTGGAGACACTGACGTGCTCAGTGCGGACATACAGGGAGATCACACACCAATGACTTTCTGGGCATCATGGTAATAGATAACCTATAGTAAATGCTCAATGGGGATGTAACCGTCCGTGGGGACAAGTCTTAATGATATGAGCGGTGATAAGATGTCAGCAGACATGGGCTGAATATAATACAAGGTACATGTCCTACCTCCTGCATACTCCATGACCATACACAGGTCATATCTCGTAGGGAAGGAGCAGAGCATGGAGGTCACAAAGGGACAATCTGCGAATGTCAGGATGTCCCTTTCCAGAAAGGCTCGTGCCACATCTTCCCGAGTATTCCGGGTCCTCTTGGCTATTTTCTTCATAGCAAAGATCTGTTGTGATTCTTTGTGGCGCACTAGGTAGACGACCCTGGAGAGAAGGAGAAGCCATGGTTTATAATGAACCCTTATTAACAGTCTGTATATACAAGTCATTACATGATCTTTTGCACTAATGTTTAATACCACCGGTACCAGCTAGAAATCCACATCTAGAAATCCATGAAATAACACTACATAGATGGGAGGTCTGCACAAAGCCACGTCTGCCCTCCCCAGGTCACATTATAGATGAGAGAATCTACCGAAATTCATCTTGGGCAGATTCGCTATAACCAACCATTAGATAAGATTCAGTAAAAATAAAAATTGGTCAAAATTGAAAATGCTCCAATTGTCGTAGAAGATGGTTTTTAGGCTCTCTCCACAGCCCAAGGCAGAATAAATGGAGAGGCGGGAAGAGGTTAAAATGTAATCAAACACATTATACCCACTTGTCATCGGCCCTCCCCGCCCATCACTGCAGTCCTCCGTCCTCTGTGCCAGACTTTGGCTGTTCTCCCTTCTGCTGCTGAGGCCAGTGATCGGACTCACATGGTCATGGTGGAGGGTGGGAGTGTAGATGTCATTGGCGTCAGTATCGTGTCACCCCTCACGTGACCGTGTGTAGACAATCACTTTTATCAGCTCCATAATGGAGCTCGTAAAAAAACGAAGATCGTGCGGAGGACGAGGAAGCTGTGGTGGAGGCAGCAGCATAAGAACAGATGAGGTCTAGGACCGGAGAGTGTAATGTATTCTATTATATCATCCCTTTCCTTACAGATTGATTGGTTACAGATCATTTCACTCAGCTGTATATAACTGAGCTGAATAGTGACATTGAGATGTGGACTCAGATCATTTCCCTATGATAACACTGAATGGCAGAGCACAGAGGCAGAAGCATTGTCATAGGGAAACCTGAGAAATGGGGATTATGGGAACAGAAATCTCACCCAAAAGTTCCAATGCCGATCAGTTCAGATGTCTCATAGTCGCTCATACGCGGCTCTCCTGCCGGGATCAATGATTTGATCAACTCCTAAAAAAGAATAAGAAATTATACTAAGATATTGAAGCTGCAGGAAAACATCTCAGGATGTAAAAACTTCTCCTCTATTATGTCCCAGATGATTTACACTGACCCGATATAGGGGACGATACGAGCCGACACTCCCCAGACACGGATGTAATATAAGGGGGATCCATCTATACACCGGAGACTATCACTGGAAGGCTACATGTCTCGTGCCATGTAGTCGAATTACTCTGTAATCCCA
This sequence comes from Oophaga sylvatica, assembly GCA_033576555.1. Taxonomy (NCBI): domain Eukaryota; kingdom Metazoa; phylum Chordata; class Amphibia; order Anura; family Dendrobatidae; genus Oophaga; species Oophaga sylvatica. The sequence continues at coordinate 49,150 of JARQOD010004657.1, forward strand.
CTACCACCACTGAATAGCAGCTTTCTGCCTATGCACAGTGTACACAGAAAGCTGCCAATCAGTGGTGTGGGCGGTGCTATGCAAGGTTCAGCATCCAGAGTTCTGCTAGATTTTCAGCAGAGAAAGCAAGGATATTATCATATCTGCTGCCCCAGTAAAGTAAGTGATATATCGTTGGAATCAGGGTCTCAGTCCCTACATTATGCTACAGCATAAACCTGGTGACAGCTTCCATTTAATATAAATGCTATTCTCTAACACCATAGTGTTATCTACACTTAGAACAGAGACGTCCCATGATTATATGGGAAATAATACTGGATGGGTCACTCACACCCCATGATCTGGTGATACACAGACACCCCTTATATCTCTATAATACTTACATCGGCGGAGTCTTGGATCTCCGGGATCTCACAAATTTCACTGTTGGGATTCGCCAGCGCTGATGGTACTAAAATAGTGATAAAGTTATGAAGAAATAAAATGTATTAGTTGATATCAGTCCTACATACATAATACCGCAATATAAGGGAGAAATGACAAGTCATCTGTAAATGGGATTAATATTCGTTATATGGGGATTCTACATATGAGAACGTACGGCGCATCCATAGATAAATATAAGGTAAATGGTTGAGTACCCCAATCACCACATGAATGAGGAGCCCCCCACCCTCGCTGCACATGTGAGTGATGGGAAGAGAGATGAAGCATAGCAGCAATATGCAAATTAGCCTTGAAGTGTACTGGGGGTGTGTCACTGCACTCGGATTTCTTCTTCCACGCCACCAGTGCACTTCCATCCTGATTTGCATATGGCTTCTACGTTACATTTCTCCTGACTGGCACATTGGATTTCAGCAGACAAATTCTTTTTAATAGGGGGAACGTCCTACACTGTCATCCCACCACTCCTATATGTAACATGTGTTGACAGGTTCCCATTACATGGAGTAGAGAGTAAATCTGCCATTATTCCCTGCTGTGTAATATCTGGATATTCCCTGTAGAAGGTTGTGTGATCGGCTCACCTGTAATCAGATCGGGCTCAGCTCCGGCTGACTCTTATTAGGGTCAGGGATTTCCGGGGTCACATTCTCCCCATATTTGTCGTCGCCTTCTGATGTTTCCTGATAGATATAATACAGATAATTAATATGTGAAAGATTTCACTAAATCACCAAATACATAAATCAGGAAGGACTAAACCAACATTTACAGATGCACCAATTGTAACTCTATAAATCACGCGCCATCATGAGAACTTTTCTCAGAAACTTCTCTCACTTATGTGGATTAAGATGAGTTAATATTGAAAAATCTAACGTTCGGTGTCAGATTTAATTTTATGCACCGTGATATCTCAGAGCTGCATTATCTACGTTCTTTACACCATGGGTACATCTTGTCCTTCATTCATTACAGTAATGGATAGAATTGCTTTACACTGCAGCTGCTCTCCACAAGCCCACATTAACCCTTTCATGACCCAGCCTATTTTGACCTTAAAGACCTGGCTATTTTTGCAATTCTGACCAGTGTCCCTTTATGAGGTAATAACTCAGGAACGCTTCAACAGATCCTAGCGATACTGATTATGTTTTTTCGTGACATATTGGGCTTCATGTTAGTGGTAAATTTAGGTCGATAATTTTTGCATTTGTTTTGTGAAAAAAATGGAAATTTGGCAAAAATTTTTGCAATTTTCAAACTTTGAATTTTTATTCTGTTAAACCAGAGAGTTATGTGACACAAAATAGTTAATAAATAACATTTCCCACATGTCTACTTTACATCAGCACAATTTTGGAAACAAATTCTTTTTTGTTAGGAAATTATAAGGGTTAAAAGTTAACCAGCGAATTCTCATTTTTACAACAAAATTTACAAAACTGCTTTTTTTTTAGGGACCACATTACATTTGAAGTCACTTTGAGGGGTCTATATGGCAGAAAATACCCAAAAGTGACACCATTATAAAAACTGCACCCCTCAAGCTACTCAAAACTACATTCAAGAAGATTATTAACCCTTCAAGTGCTTCACAGGAACTAAAGCAACGTGGAAGGAAAAAATGGACATTTTAATTTTTCCAACAAAAATTTTCTTTTAGCATCATTTTTTTCATTTTTACATGGGCAACAGGATAAATTGGATCCTAAAATTTGTTAGGCAATTTCTCCTGAGTACACCGATACCTCATATGTGGTCATAAACCACTGTTTGGGCGCACGGCAGGGCTCCGAAGGGAAGGAGCGCCATTTGACTTTTTGAATGGAAAATATGCTGGAATATTTAGCGGTTGCCATGTCGCATTTGGAGAGTCCCTGTGTGCCTAAACATTGGAGCTCCACCACAAGTGACCCCATTTTGGAAACTAGACCCCCAAGGAACTTATCTAGATGCATAGTGAGCACTTTGAACCCCCAGGTGCTTCACAAATTGATCCGTTAAAAAAAAGAAAGTACTTTTTTTTCAGAAAAATTTTCTTTTAGCCTCGTTTTTTCATTTTCACATGGGCAACAGGAAAAATGGATCCTAAAATTTGTTGGGCAATTTCTCCTGAGTACACCGATACCTCCTATGTGGTCATAAACCACTGTTTGGGCGCACGGCAGGGCTCAGAAGGGAAGGAGCGCCATTTGACTTTTTGAATGGAAAATTAGCTCCAATCGTTAGCGGACACCATGATGCGTTTTGAGAGCCCCTGTGTGCCTAAACAGTGAAAAACCCCTACAAGTGACACCATTTTGGAAAGTAGACCCCTTTAGGAACTTATCTAGATGTGTTGTGAGCACTCTGAACCCCCAAGTTTATAAATGCAGAGCAGTGAAAATAAAAAAAATATTTTTTTTTTCCTCAAAAAATGATTTTTTAGCCCACAATTTTTTTTTTCACAACGGTAACAGGAGAAATTGGACCCCAAAAGTTGTTGTCCTGTTTGTCCTGAGTACGCTGGTACCCTATATGTGGGGGGGAAACCACTGTTTGGGCACACGTCGGGGCTCGGAGAGGAAGTAATGACATTTTGAAATGCTGACTTGATTGAATGGTCTGCGGTCATCATGTTACGTTTGCAGGGCCCATGATGTGCCTAAACAGTGGAAACCCCCCACAAGTTACCCCATTTTGGAAACTATATCCCCCAAGGAACTCATCTACATGTGTCGTGAGCACTTTGAATCTCCAAGTTCTTCACATAAGTTTATAATGCAGAGCAGTGAAAATAAAAAATAATTTTTTTCCACAAAAATAATTATTTTAGTCCCCAATTTTTTTCTTTTCCCAAGGGTAACAGGAGAAATTAGACCCCCAAAGTTGTGCAATTTTTCCTGAGTACACTGATACCCAATATGTGGGGGTAAACCACTGTTTAGGTGCACGTTGGGACTCGGAATGGAGGGAGCACTGTTTGACTTTTTGAACACAACATTGACTGGAATAAATGGTGGAGCCATGTCACGTTTGGAGACCCCTGTTGTGCCTAAATAGTGGAAACCCTCAATTCTAACTCCAAATCCTAACCGCAACACACCCCTAACCCCAACACACCCCTAACCCTAATCCCAACCATAACCCTAACCCCAACACACCCCTAATCCTAACTCTAACTATAACCCTAACCACAAGCCTAACCCTAATCCCAACCCTACCCCAACACACCCCTAACCCTGATCCCAACCCTAACCTTAGTTCCAACCGTAACCCTAATGCTAACCCTAATGGAAAAATAAAAAATATTTTCTTTATTTTATTATGTGTTCTGTTATGTTTCGGTAGCTGAGGAGTGCAGGTAAAAAAGGCAATACACCAGAGCAGTTGGAATCTATGAGATTGCAGTACCCTGACTAACCACCACAACTAGAGGCAGCCGTGGAGCGTTCCTACGTTGGTCCTAGACGCCTCGTCACAGCCTGAGAAACTAACTACACCTAAAGATAGAAAGAGGAAAGCTATCTGCCCCGGAGCAGATCCCCAAAGAACATAGAAAGCCCCCAAACATGTAATGGCGGTTAGACAAGAAGAAATACTGACACAGACAGAAAATAGTATGAGCAAACGTTGGGGCCCAAACTACCTAAATAGAAAAGGATAGGAAGGGCACTTACTGCAATCCCAAAAAA
>JARQOD010004658.1:0-53272 GCA_033576555.1 Oophaga sylvatica
CATTCATAAAATTAAGCCCCCCAAAACCATTTCTGGGACACCCAAGTTACAATCGTAATACTGTAAATTTTTTTAATTTTTTTTCCACCCATGTTTTTTTAACTCTTTTTTTGTTACGAAGTGTATTCTTTTTCGGGGGTTTCGGGTTTTGGGTTTGCTAATTTTTTTGATAGGGACTTTATTATGTTTATTGTCAATTTATTGTATGAATTTTTATGCCCAGGCAAATTTTTGGATTTCTTTTATATATTTATTATTTTCCGGGCTAAATGAAGGTAAAGTTAATGCCGAAACGTTCCCTATTGGATTATGGAATAAAATTTTCTTCATCTTTGAGTACCTACATTGGAGTGCCAGAGCAATTATTATGTTTTATACTACAGAGACTCCCTATGGGGATGCATTATACTACAGAGACTGCCTATGGGGGTGCATTATAATATAGCGGCTGCCTATGGTGGTGCATTATATTATAGACTCTGCCTATGGGGGTTTATTATATTATAGAGGCTGCCTATGGGGGTGCATTATACTATATTGAGGACTATCTGGTGTATTATGCTGTATGGATGCTATCTAGGGGCCATCATACAGTGTTGGACCCATTAAATAGTTTGGGGACATTAAGGGGTCAGTATATATCCAGTGAGGGGCATTATTTTGTGTATAGGGGTGATGTACAGGGGGAGACTTGGGACATTATTAAATGTAAAGTGGACACTTATTGTTATAGGGGAACTCGGGTTACTGTGACTGTCAAAGGGGCACACAGGGCATTATTACAGTCTAGGGGACAAAATGTGGGCACTGTTTTCTAGGGCACTTGCACCCGACATTACTATATTCTAGAGGGGTGCTTTAGAATTTAGAGGTCACACAGAACCACACAGCAGGTGCAGTAATAGGGACACATACGGCAGCAGCAGTTCAGTATTGGGGTATCAGGTGCAGTAATAGGGACACATACGGCAGCAGTGGCTCAGTATTGGGGTATCAGGTGCAGAAATAGGGACACATATGGCAGCAGCGGCTCAGTATTGGGGTATCAGGTGCAGTAATAGGGACTCATATGGCAGCACTGGCTCAGTATTGGGGTATCAGGTGCAGTAATAGTGGCACATACAGCAGCGGCTCAATATTGGGGTATCGGGCAGTAATAGGGACACATGGCAGCAGCGGCTCAGTATTGGGGTATGAGGTGCAGTAATAGGGACACATACGGCAGCAGCGGCTCAGTATTGGGGTATCAGGTGCAGAAATAGGGACACATATGGCAGCAGCGGCTCAGTATTGGGGTATCAGCAGGATGAGGAGTTTGTGCAGGTTGAGAATAGTCCAATTGGTGACCGTGACAGTGCTGAAAATATGAGAAGTGAAATGTGTCTTTGTTGTAATCTCTGCAGTCGAGTGCTGGCTGGAGAAGTCGTCATGTCGGTCTGGGCCAGATGGAAAAGACATGAAAAGTGAGCAATTCCATTAGAAAGAACATCAGCGGTAAGTCATTATCTGTACCTGTGCTGTAATCTATTATATGTTCTGTAGGACTGGTATTATTTACCACAGACCATATGGCGGTGATATCAATATTGGTCTTTTTATATATAGATTATTTTTGGCAACAGCACGGTCATTTGCTGAGGTTCTCTGGTTAGGGGCCCACTCAGAAGTTTCGCCCCCACTAAACCAAAACCCTAGCTACGCCTCTGGCTCTCTCTCTAGTCTTTCTTTCTCTCTCTAGCCTCTCGCTCTCTGTTCTTTCTTTCTCTCTCTGTTCTCTCTTTCTCTGTTCTTTCTTTCTCGCTCTCTGTTCTTTTTTCTCTCTGTTCTTTCTTTCTCTCTCTCTTTTCTTTCTTTCCTCTCTTTCTTTCTCTGTTCTTTCTCTCTCTCCTTTCTTTCTCTCTCGCTGCTCTTTCTTTCTTTTCCTCAGTACCAACCACTGTGCCCTCATTACCAGTCAGTGTGATCTGCAGTGCTAAATAGGTACGGTTGGGGCGAGGATATGGGTGTGATTAGTTGTGAAATAGGTGTGGTTGGGGCGTGGCCTAAAATTTAACCCTCTTTCCTGTCTTCAAAAGTTGGGAGTAGTGTTGAGCGATACGATAATGCAAATATTGGCTATCAGCCGATATTAGCTCTATCGGCCTTTCGATAATTCGTTTCGATATTTTCGTCTTATCGAATACCGGAATCGGAAGTTCCCATAATTCTTTGCGAGGCAATGTGATTTTAGTCAGCCAATGAAGAATCCTAAGAAGTGTGGGCACATCCTTTACTGCTGCGGTCATGTTAATTAATGGCATGGCTGTGATTGGCTGCTGAAATGATGTCAGAATGCACTATAAAAGGCGCCGCCGCCATTTTAGCGTCACTGTGCTGTGAATTCAGTAAGGGACAGAACGCTGCTGTGCTGACTCTGAGGGACAGTTAGAGATTGCGATTTAGTGTACTGTGCTGTAGGCAGGCTAGCACCAACGGCTGTGTAAAGCTTCTTTTTGCCTGCAGTGTTGTTTTAACAGCTCTGCAAGGTGTGTGTGAGTGCAGGTGACGCTGCAGTTTGCTCTGCATGCAACGCTGTCTGTAGGCATCTGCACGTGTCACTCACAGACTATTTTTTTTTCCTTCAGTGTAATTCTTGCAGCTCCATGCAATTTAACTATTAGTGTGACGCGCTTCCATCCGTATACAATACATTGGTTGCAAACACTATAGAAGTAGACAAAGGAGTAGCCTTTCACAGATTGTGGACAGTTGTGTTTCAGTGTTCACTTCAGTCTGTGTTTTTTATTTTTTGAGTGCACATCACGCTCCAGTTACTTGTTCAAGCACTGCTGCTTGTACTCTGCTGAGCGTGTCTCAGTGCCTCATCCTTTTCATTTCTCTCCAATTGGTTCTGCTCCATTCCATTTAAAATAAATATAATCTATTAGTGTGACGCGCTTCCATCCGTATCCAATACATTGGTTGCAAACACTATAGAAGTAGACAAAGGAGTAGCCTTTCACAGATTGTGAACAGTTGTGTTTCAGTGTTCACTTCAGTCTCTGCGTAATAACCACACTTAGGCCTTATAACTTTTCTGACTTTCTTTATCAATCTACCAAGATGAAGAAGTCAGTGAGTAAGGCACGTGGTCGTGGCCGTGGAGTTTCAGCAGGGAGAGGACGTGGGGATTCTGTGTCTGCTGCCGCCCTCAGTGACACAGCATCCACCATTCATCCCCGTGAGCGTTCCTTTATGCACACTTTGGTAGGAGCTCGGTGTGCCCCTGTAATGTAAGGAGTACAGTTCATATAGTGTCTTGTGCTTGGGTGCGATGAAAACACAGGAGTCACAGGTTTGATATAGAAGGTCTTGTATTACTTCATACAAGTGGCAATAATAGTCACACAGTTTGTAGATACAAAAGCAGGAGACACAGCAGGCCAGAGTAACTTAAGCTCAGCAATCACTCTCACAACAGGTTCAGGATCTCTTCTCTGTTACCATAAGTCCATGCAAACGTGGATTTATCAAATAGCAAGGTTCCAAAGTCCACGAGTGTTCCAAAGTTCCACAATAGGAAATAACTGGAGTACAAGGTCCAAGGCTTCCAGGAGTCAGGTCACAGGTTCACTGCAGGCTTGATTCTGAAGCACTGATTGCTCAGCTGTGGCTGCTTAAGAAGCAAGAGGGAGAGAATCAGGGCGGGAACATGCAAGCTGGAAACTCCATATTGACTGAGGGCAAGACAGCTGCAGCAAGACAGAAAGTAAAATGGCTGACGGAAAAACTGAGTTTCAGGAACATGTACACAGAACCTTACATTACTCCCCCCTTAGGGACAACCTCCGGATGACCTCAGACCAGGCTTGTGTGGGTACCTCTGATGAAACTGACGGAGCAAGCGAGGAGCATTAACGTTATTGACTGGTTCCCATGAATTGTCTTCCACTGGGTAGCCCTGCCATTTAATCAAATATTGTAACTGATTTCTATACAACCTGGAATCTAGAATCCTTTCCACCACAAATTCTTCCTGACCATCGACTAGCACTGGGTCAGGGCAAGGAGAAGAACGTCCAGGAAACGTATTGGGTGTCGCAGCCTTTAGTAGAGATACATGAAAGACAGGGTGGATTCTCATAGTTCTGGGCAGTTGAAGACGACAAGCGACAGCACTTATAATTTTACTGATTTTATAAGGTCCAATGTATTTATGTCCCAACTTAGATGATGGAATTCTTAACTTAAGATTTCTGGTTGACAGCCAGACCAGGTCTCCTACCTTGAAAGCTGGTGCAGGTTTACGAAATTTATCTGCGGCTTTCTTGTATCTTTCCTGAGCCAATTCCAGATTTCCCTTTAGAAGATCCATATTCTTTTGTAAAGACGTGATTCTTTCAGCCACTGCTGGCAAAGGCGTTTCTATGGGAAATCGAGGAAGAATATTAGGATGATAACCTAAATTGGAGTAAAAAGGAGACTGCTTAGTGGAGGCGCTCTGAGAGTTGTTATAAGAGAACTCAGCCAGTGGAAGTAGATCCACCCAATCATCCTGTAGGTGGCAGATAAAGCAGCGAAGATACTGCTCCAGGGTCTGATTGGTTCGTTCCGTCTGTCCATTAGTCTGAGGATGAAAAGCAGAAGAAAGGTTCACTTTAATGTCCAATGCTGCACAGAAATTTTGCCAAAACCTTGAAGTGAATTGCACCCCTCGATCCGAAATAACCTCATCTGGTACTCCATGTAAACGAAACACATTTTTAATCATCAAATCTGATGTCTGTCTTGCAGTGGGTAAGCCGACACAAGGGATAAAATGAGCTGCTTTTGTTAAACGATCAACCACCACTAGAATGGTGTTCTTCCCTTGAGAGGTTGGTAACTCCACAATGAAGTCCATAGAAATGGATCCCCACGGGCGGGACGGGGTGGGAAGAGGTTGCAACAGACCAGTTGGTGAGGAGCGAGGTGTTTTGCATCTTGCACAGACTTCACATGAAGTGACATAGTTTAAAACATCCTTCCTGCAAGTGGGCCACCAAAAGAAACGAGAAAGAAATTCCTGTGTCTTTAGAATTCCTCTATGCCCAGCTATCTTGGAATCGTGAATGAGTTGAAATACTCTTAATCTGACTGTTTCAGGAATATACAGACGTTGTCCCTGAATCCACACACCATTCTTAAAGACAAGACTTACGTCCCTTGGGGGTTGTGCCAAAAAGGAATCCGCATGGTATGCTTCCTTGATGTCCTTAAGTAGGTCTTGATTATGAATTACTCCTAGGAATCTAGAGTCAGGAAGAATAGTCTTAGGAGGAGTAATTGGATGTGTCTCTGCTGAGTAAATCCTAGAGAGTGCATCAGCCTTTCCATTGCGCGATCCTGGTCTATAAGAGATGATAAAATTAAATTGGTTTAAGAAAAGATTCCAGCGAGCCTGGCGAGGAGTCAGGCACTTAGCCGACCTGATAAACTCAAGGTTACGATGGTCTGTCAGGACGACTATTTGCTGTGCAGCTCCCTGAAGAAGGTGTCTCCATTCTTTGAAGGCGGCAATAATGGCCAACAACTCTCTATTGCCCACATCGTAGTTCCTCTCAGCCGAAGACAACTGCTGGGAAAAGAAGGCACAGGGATGCAAGACATTCTTCTCACCTGTTCTCTGAGAGAGTATAGCTCCAACGGCACAGTCTGAAGCATCCACCTCTATTATGAAGGCAAGTTCGGGGTTGGGATGTACTAAGATAGGTGCAGTGGTAAATTTATCTTTTAGACGGGAAAATGCTTCCTGGGCTTGGGGAGTCCAGGAGAACCTAGACTCTTTCCGGGTAAGTTGGGTGATAGGTGACACTACCTCAGAGAAATTCCTAATGAAACGTCTATAGAAGTTGGCAAACCCGATGAAGCGCTGCACCTCCTTCACATTTCTAGGACTTGGCCAATCCTTGATGGCTTGGGTCTTGCTTCCATCCATACTAATTCCTTGTGTAGACAGTACATACCCCAGAAATTGAATTTCGGTCCTATGGAATTCACACTTTTCAAGTTTATGTAAAGATGATTTTGTCTTAGACGTTCCAAGACCATTCTCACATGTCCATGATGTTCCTCTGTGGAGTTAGAAAAAATTAGAATATCATCCAAATAAATCACCACGAATGTATCTAGGAGATCCCTGAAGATGTCATTCACCAAGTGTTGGAAAGTGGCTGGGGCGGTACTCAGACCAAAAGGCATAACTAGATATTCAAAGTGTCCATAGCGTGACCTGAATGCAGTCTTCCATTCATCCCCAGGTCTAATACGGACTAAGTTATAGGCCCCACGGAGATCTAGTTTAGAGAAAATTTTGGCATGTCGCACTCTCTCCAATAACTCAGGGATTAAAGGCAATGGAAAACGGTTTCTAACAGTAACCTTATTGAGTTCCCTATAGTCTACGCAGGGTCTCAGAGATCCATCTTTCTTCTTTACAAAGAAGATGGGTGCACCTGCAGGAGATGAAGAGGGGCGTATGAAGCCCTTGGCTAGATTTTCGTCTATGTAATCCTTTAAAGCCTTTAGCTCGGGCCCCGCCAGGGGGTAGATCTTACCAAAAGGTATCTCTGCTCCAGGCAATAATTCAATTGGACAATCATATGGACGGTGAGGGGGAAGCTGGTCAGCGTTCTTCATGTCACATAAATCCACATAGTCCTGGTATACAGCTGGTAGTTCAGGGACTGTCATATGAAAAAATAACCGTGTGCACAACCAAGAAGGTGCCAGAGTAGGTTCCCAAACCGTATCTAATAGAAAATGAACTCGGCACTCAACTTTAGTATAGTGAGAATAAAGATTTTTATTCACAGTAGTAACACGAAACGTTTCGGTCCTATATCATGGACCTTCATCAGTCACAGATACTACTGGGAAGGGGGTTGATCCACATAGGGAAGAAAGAAAGGGCTGGATATAGCCTGTATTGGTGGGGTGAGATGAGGAAGAGGACAATGCCTCTATTGCACTAGTAACCTGTTGTGAAGGAGTCCGGTAGTGAGGATAGGTCTCTGCATTGGACGCGGTGTCCACTCAGACTAGCGGTGGACACCGCGTCCAATGCAGAGACCTATCCTCACTACCGGACTCCTTCACAACAGGTTACTAGTGCAATAGAGGCATTGTCCTCTTCCTCATCTCACCCCACCAATACAGGCTATATCCAGCCCTTTCTTTCTTCCCTATGTGGATCAACCCCTTCCAGTAGTATCTGTGACTGATGAAGGTCCATGATATAGGACCGAAACGTTTCGTGTTACTACTGTGAATAAAAATCTTTATTCTCACTATACTAAAGTTGAGTGCCGAGTTCATTTTCTGGTAGTTCAGGGACTGACATGGTTCCTTTAGGAACAGAGCAAGCTGAAACTTTTGGACTCATCTGTTTCTCTGGAAAGTGTAATTCCTTGGTCTCCCAGTTAATGGTAGGATTCTGAGCCTGCAGCCATGGTAGCCCTAGAATAATGGGAAAGTGGGGAGAAGAGATAAGCATAAAGGATAGTTTCTCTTGATGATCTTTACCCATAAGAACCCTCAAAGGCTCTGTTTCCTGATCCACTGGTCCAGAGGTCAGCAGGGAGCCATCCACAGTTTCCATCTGTACTGGAGTAGCCTTCTTCACTGAACGTATCCCCTGTTTCAGAGCAAAGGAGACATCCATAAAATTTCCACTTGCCCCTGAGTCGATCATAGCAGAGCTAGACACCCAAGCTGAGTCAACCCAGAGTTTGATGGAAAGAAAACAATGAGAATTGTTTTTCTTTCAACTCAGCTGGGACACCGCTGAGGAAACTTGAAAAATTGCAGCGTTTACACAGTCAACGTCCTCAGAAGTAACGGAGTTTAAGTCCGAGAAATCAAGATCTGTTGCTGCAGATCTCTCTGGAGCCTGAGGCTCGGACCTAACAGATCCCCTCTCGCAACACTCACAGTGAATGAGTGCTGCAGTAGTCTTACGAGAACGGCTGGGGCAGTTTATAATGAAGTGCCCTGACTTACCACAATAGAAACATAGATTCTCCTTAAAACGATGTTCCTTGCGTGCATCACTAACCGTCGTTGTAAAGAGTCTACCTGCATGGGTTCAGGTTCAGGTTCCCGTGTGATCCTACTCAAAGGTTCCTTAGCTGGAGAGGAAGGTAGGAAAAGGTTAGTGCGATTGCTTTCGAACCATCTCTCTTGCCTGCGTTCAGTCAGACGAGTATCAATACGGATGCAGTAGTTAATAAAGTCACCTAACGCAGTGGGAGGGTCGGCACAAGCAAGTTCATCCTTAATCAGTGGAGATAACCCTGTTCGAAAAATAGATTTTTTGGCGGAACTGTCCCAGGTGGTATCAAGGGCCCATCTCCTGAAATCCAAGGCATATTCAGCTACCGAGTGCTTACCTTGGCGCAAAGCTAACATGGCTGCTTCAGCTGTTGCACCTCGATTGGGGTCATCAAACACCTGCCCCATGGCTGAAATGAAAGCATCAAGATGATCCAAACATTCATCCTCAGTCTCAATCAGAGGGTTTGACCACATCAAAGCCTTGTTGGTAAGCAACATAATTATAGTAAGCACTTTAGATCGTTCAGTGGGAAATTGTGAAGCATGTGCAGAAAAAAAAAAATTGCATTGATTAATAAATCCCCTGAATTTCTCACGTTCACCGCCAAAACGAAAAGGGGGCAACTTAGGAATCCCAGAACTCGGGGCTACGGCAGGAGCCTGGACTCGCTCCTCTAGAACCTCAATCCTGGCTCGCAAATCCTGGGCAGTCTGTCCAAACACTTGCAAATTGTGATTAGTGAGGTCCTGTAGGTTTGTAAAACGGGTTTTTATAGTCTGCAAATCTGTAAGGATGTTATCAGTCACTCCGCAAAGTTCCTTTATGCGGGCCTCCATTTTCCAGATCTTTTAAGACAGGAGTACTGGAAGGAGAGGAGAAGAAAAAAAAACAATAGTGTTTACCTGTGGTAACACTGCAGAGAGAAAAAAAAATTAAGGGAACTGCTCACCTGGAATGGTTGTGAGAAGTCACAACCACTATCATCACAGAAAGTTCAACCGGACATCTGATATCCACAGTTACAGCAGACACAAAAGAGGAAAGAAAAAAAAAACAATAGTGTTTACCTGTGGTAACACTGCAGAAAAAAAAACTTAAGGGAATTGCTCACCTGGAATGGTTGTGAGAAGTCACAACCACTGTCATCACAGAAAGTACAACCGGACATCTGATATCCACAGTTACAGCAGACACAGCCTTTCCAGACCCAGCAGACACTAACGTTTGGCTTCAGAATCTTGTAATGTAAGGAGTACAGTTCATATAGTGTCTTGTGCTTGGGTGCGATGAAAACACAGGAGTCACAGGTTTGATATAGAAGGTCTTGTATTACTTCATACAAGTGGCAATAATAGTCACACAGTTTGCAGATACAAAAGCAGGAGACACAGCAGGCCAGAGTAACTTAAGCTCAGCAATCACTCTCACAACAGGTTCAGGATCTCTTCTCTGTTACCATAAGTCCATGCAAACGTGGATTTATCAAATAGCAAGGTTCCAAAGTCCACGAGTGTTCCAAAGTTCCACAATAGGAAATAACTGGAGTACAAGGTCCAAGGCTTCCAGGAGTCAGGTCACAGGTTCACTGCAGGCTTGATTCTGAAGCACTGATTGCTCAGCTGTGGCTGCTTAAGAAGCAAGAGGGAGAGAATCAGGGCGGGAACATGCAAGCTGGAAACTCCATATTGACTGAGGGCAAGACAGCTGCAGCAAGACAGAAAGTAAAATGGCTGACGGAAAAACTGAGTTTCAGGAACATGTACACAGAACCTTACATTCCCCCTGCTGCGGGAAGAACAAATTGAAGCCGTTGTTGGTTGGATGGCAGCCAATGCATCGACTTCAATTCCTTCCACCTCCTCTCAGGAACACAACACTGTTGAGCAACCATCTGTCTGTTCACCGCCTGTCAAATTGCCAAGGCAGTCAGAGAGTTCTATACAGGAGCCAGCTGAGTCTCTGCTTCTGTTCTCAGAATCTGTTGGCTCGCAAACACGGGCACAGGCAAGCAGCATTCTGCAATTTGAAGAAGAGGGAGTATGCAGTGATGCGCAACAGCTGTGTCTCTCTCAATCTGAAGAGGCGGGTGAGCCAGTGCCGATGGACAGCACACCGCAGAACGCATCTTATGATGATGATGAGACTCAGGTGCCAGGTTTTGTGGAGCATGGTGCTGCCCAGACCATCCAACAGCAGCAGGTGTTGGAAGAGGGTAGTGGAGATGATGAAGTCCGAGACCCAACATGGCGTGAGCAACAGGAAGGTGGTGGGAGCAGCTCTGAGGAAGAGATTGTCCCAACGGTACAAAGAGGAGGGAGAGGTAGGCTGCAGACTCGCTTGCCTGTAGCCTCCAGTTTGGCACCTGTTGGGAGCAGTTCTCTTAGAACTGTCAAAATTGGCGCTCCCATGACTTGCACTGCGTGGTCCTTTTTTGACAGACTTGTACATGATATTTGCTATGTTCAATGCAAGCTGTGTAAGCAAAAAGTTAAAAGAGGTAAAAATAGCAGGAACCTGAATACCACAAATATGTGGACACATGTATGGACAAAGCACGTAGCTGAGTTCCAAAGACACACTGGAGATGTAGGCCAACCTACAGCAGCACCTACATCTTTAGGTCATGTTCGAGCCTCTACCTCCAGCTCTCACACACCTGTTTCGGCTTCCTCACAGGATCTCCATGGAAGAACCTCGGTCACTGTTGTCCATAGAGAAACTGTTATTCCACCCACTGCAGCAAGTTCACAGTCATCGTCACACTCCCAGAACAAAAAACAGCCATCGGTAACACAGGCATGGGATAAAAGACGGCCATACTCGGCAAACCATCCACGAGCACAGGCTCTGAATGCTGGCCTTGCAAAACTCCTGTCCCTTGAAATGCTGTCATTCAGGCTGGTGGAGACTGACAGTTTCAGGAACTTTATGGCATTGGCAGTCCCACAATATAATGTGCCAAGCCGATTTTATTTCAGCAGGCAAGCTGTCCCTGCTCTGCAAAAACATGTCGAGGGAAACATTAAACATGCGCTACTAAACGCCGTCAGTAGCAGGGTCCACCTGACCACCGATGCGTGGACCAGTACCCATGGCCAGGGACGATACCTTTCCCTCACTGCCCATTGGGTCAATGTTGTGGAGCCGGGTACAGATGTTGCCAGTGGCGCTGTACGTGTTCTGCCAACTCCAAGGATTGCAGGAATCCAGTCTGTGCACATTGATTCCTCCTCCTACTCCAGTTCCTCAGAATCATCGCTGCACGAGCCGTCACGGTATACCTCCACATGGACCCGTGAACGCTTACCTGTTGCGACCAATATGAGCACAGCCGTGGCCAAACGTCAACAGGTCGTACTGAAATTAATTCCCATGGGGAATCGAAGCCACACAGCGCAGGAGCTCTGGGATGCCATCAAGCAGGAGAGCGATGTGTGGTTTTTGTCAGCTAATCTCCAGCCAGGCTTGGTAGTGTGTGACAATGGCCGAAATCTGGTGGCAGCTCTGGGCCTTGGCAACCTCACTCACATACCATGTCTGGCACATGTGCTGAACTTGGTCGTGCAGAGTTTTTTGAGGGACTATCCGGATCTTGATGCACTGCTGCACAAGGTCCGCCTAGAGTGCGCTCACTTGCGACGTTCCAGCATGGCCAGATCGCGCATTGCAGCTCTGCAAGTCAGATTTCGCCTTCCTGAACATCGCATCATATGTGACGTACCCACCAGGTGGAATTCCACGTTACATATGTTGGAGCGGTTGTGTGAGCAGCAGCCAGCAGTAATGGAGTATCAGCTGCAACAGGCGCAATCAACTCGCAATTTGCGCCGTTCACACTTCACCATTACTGAGTGGGCCTCTATGAAGGACATCTGCGACGTTTTGCAGGCGTTTGATGTCTCAACGCGGATGGCGAGTGCAGATGATGCACTAGTCAGCATGACTGTCCCCCTTATCTGCCTGCTTCAGAAATCACTGAAAGCACTAAAGGAAGAGGTTTTGGAAGAGGTGGAGGATGAGGAGTCACAAATTCAATTACCTTCAGGACAGTCAGCGCAACATGGTTCCTCACAAAGGGCTGGGCAGGGCTCACTTTGTGAGGAGGATGAGGAGGAGGAGGAGTCAATGGAGGAGGAAGAAATCCCTACAGAGGGAGGTACACAACGCTCTAGTCAGTATGTAGAGCGAGGGTGGGGTGATGCAGAGGAGACAGAGATGACGCCTCTTCCAGAGGACAGCCTTTGTTGGCCAGTTGGGAGTCTGCAGCACATGGTTGATTTCATGCTTCAGTGCCTGAGAAACGACCGCCGCATCGCCCACATTCTCAGCACGTCAGATTATTGGGTGTACACCCTCCTAGACCCTCGCTACCGGGACAACTTACAAACCCTCATCACACCGGTGAACCGGGACCGTAAAATGCAGGAGTACCAAGACACACTGGTGCAATCCATACTGTTGTACATTCCAGCCGAGAGAGGTGCTGCTGCTGCTGCTACTGCTTTACAAAGCAGCTCTGTGCGTCGAGGCAGTGTAGACACCTCTACAACAAGAGGGATCAGAAGCAGCGCCTCTGCACAGGGCAAGAACTGTATGTTACAAATGTGGCAAAGTTTTGTGACAGCGCCAGCAAGGTCTACACCATCCGAGACGGCTCCAGTCACCAGGAAGAAACGTTTCCGTAAGATGGTGACAGACTACTTGGCTTTCCCTCTAAGTGTACTCCCAGATGCCTCTTCCCCTTTCAAATTTTGGGTCTCTAAGTTGGATACATGGCCAGAGCTTAGCCAGTATGCATTGGAGGTGCTGGCTTGCCCTGCTGCCAGTGTATTATCTGAGCGTGTCTTTAGTGCTGCAGGTGGTGTAGTAACAGACCGTCGCATGCGACTATCCTCAGAGAATGTAGACCGGCTTACTTTTCTGAAAATGAACAAGGCATGGATCTCACCTGAATTTGCCTGTCCGTTTTCAGATTAAATAACTGTTTGGCAACGTTTTCCATGTCTCCTGTTATGTTCATCTTTCTACCACCTGAACTCTACTCCCTGGGCTACAACACCGCCATTTGTTGCTCGTAAGTAATTGGCAGGAGTACTGACTCCTGGCCAGCCTGGTTACAGCACGACAGCTGTTTCCTGGCAGTGTGAACGTCAATTATCCTCCAATAAGTTGTGCTGTCGTGTTGCATTCGGGTTAGCCGACTCTATGGTGCCTGCAGTTTAGGTGATTCCTATGTGTGCTGTGGGATATGTAAATAAAGGCGGTTTCCATTGTGACAATAGGATAAGCACCCACTGTAGGACTGTGTGATTCGGTAACTGCGGACGGCTTGCGTCCTGTCAACTTACATTTTCATGGGTGCGTTCTTCTACCCGTCCGGGGTCCAGTACCGTCAAATGGTTCTCCCCCGTGCCTTTGGCCTAAGTGCCTCCATCTCCGTATCCGAGTTCCAGCAACGTCTGCTGGTCCTTGGTAGTGCTTTGGAGCACAGGTACCTCCTGCTTAGTAACCGTGTCACAGTAACGTCAGCTGGTACTCGGTTGTGACATTGCCTCTTTTCCTTCTGCTACCCGTCCGGGGTCCAGCACAGTCAGCTGGTCCTCGTTACTTCCATTGTCTCTTGCTCCATCTGATACCCGTCAGGGTTCCAGTAACGTCAGCTGTTTCTCGGAAATTAGAGGACATTAAAGACCACCCAGAAGAAGATGATGACAACAAGGACGACGAGCATGAAGCCAACCAGCCTGAACACCATCACAAAGAAAAAATAAAAGATTACCCAGAAGAAGATCACCAACAGGACAAAGAAGGTTAAGACAAACTACAAGATACAGAACAAGAGACAGAAGAACAATAAGCAAAAGATCAATCAAAAAGCAGAAGAACATGAAGTATAAGACCAAAATGAAGAGCAAAATATATGCTCTAAATTCTAAGCAGAAGAAGACTAAGCAGTGTATGGGGGTGAGTCCGTTCCTCCTCGTGGTGCCCCTGGAAAATGCCTGCTGCTGCAGGCTAAACTGAACACGGACAAATACTGTTGTAATTTAAATCTTTTGTGACAGCAAGAACGGAAGGATGAACAATTCATACTTTTACAGATTACAAGTACAGGAATCTCTGTCACAAATAAGAATATGATGAAGAAGATGAAGAGGAAGAAGATGAAGAATTTGAATATGAAGAAGATTAATTAGTTTAATAATAACAATATGAGTAATGTAAACAAAAACATGAATAGCAAGAAGTTTAAGAAGAAGATTAAGAAGGTGAAGATGAAGAATAATTTGATGAGAAAGATGATGCTGCTGCTGAAGATTATGAAGGAGAAAGTGTGGCACTGGCAAAAGTTAAAAAGGTGAAGAGCACGGAAGTTGTGAAACATACATATTTGCCAAAATAGAAAAAAGGTTAACAACATTGTCAATTTGTTAGTCAATCCAAACGTATTTCCAAAAAAAAAATAAAAAAATGCTATTCCAATGCATTGGGTTAAACATGTATGCCTTTATTGTCTCCTCAACCTCCCCCAATACATTCTACATTAGTCTTTGTTGTTTTCCTTCATGTACAATTAACCAACAAGGCAAGAATGTTTTTTTTTAATTTCGATATTTTGTTCCCATAGACTTACATTGGACTTCCGGTATCGTAATCGGATATCGACGATATTTAGTGCTATCGGCGATACAATTTCGATACGATATTTTTAGATATCGAGCAATATCGCTCAACACTAGTTGGGAGGTATGCTGTATGACCTCCCTACATCTTCTGGGCATGCTCCTGATGAGCGCGACGGATGGTCTCCTGAGGAATCTCCTCCCACACCTGGACTAAAGCATCCAACAACTCCTGGACAGTCTGTGGTGCAACGTGGCATGGCCTAAAATTTGCTGCAGCAGGCACAGCGTGCCACAGCCTTTGTCCCTCTTTCCCTTCTTCAAAGGTTGGGAAGTATGATGGTGGGCCCCAAGAATAATTTTTCTCTGGTGGGCCCAAGGTACTCCAGTCCGACGCTGCTTGCAAGGTCCATGGATATTGGCTCCTTAACAGCCTTAAATACCATGCCTCAGCAGTCTGCTTCATCAGGCTGGTTAACAAAAATAGGGGGGACCCCACGCCATTTTTTTTTCGAAGGGAACCCCTATTTTTGTTAATCAGTTCCCTCTGATGTCACTGATGGTGTCCCTGGCTGACCTGAAGTGAAAGTGGAAAGCAATCAATTAAGCTTTCTACTTCCTCTCCTGTCAGCCAGGAGAGGAGCTCATTCATTCGGGGGTTTACTGTGAGGCTGCAGCATTAGCTGCGGTCCCTGCAGTAAACATTAACCCTTTCTTACACCGTGGGACCTGACTGTGCATGGGATAGGTAAGAATAATTTTGCTTTTTTATTTTATTTTTATTACAGGAAATGGTTTTTGCAGTAAAATAAAAGATGGTCAAAAACATGTGTCTTTATTTCATTAAAATGATTTTTAATTAAAGTGTGTGTGTTTTATTTTTATTTCATGCAATAGGATTAATAATTGATAGTTGTCTAATTGACAGCTCTCAATTATTAACCTGGCTTACAGTCACCTTTCAATAGCAAGGTGGCTTTAACCCCTTATTAACCCATTCGCCACCGCTACAGGGCAATGGGAATAGACGGGCAAAGTGCCAGAAAGGGCGAATCTAATTATAGATTTGTCTTTTCTGGGGTGTCTGGGGGCAGATGTTAGTAGCCAGGGGGGGGGGCAAAAATAATGGTCCCTCTCTGGGCTATTATTATCTGCCCCCACTCGCTGGCTTTGTCTGTCTGTTTGAGAAAATAGGGCGGGAGCCCACGCATTTTTTTTCAACAATTTTACACCTCATATATATATATATATACATGTCATTGAATTTGTGACACATATATATATATTTATATTCATAGTACATACACTTCTACATAGTGTAATAGCCGCTAATTCAATTGCCGGCTTTTGTGAAAATGCAGAACCCGACATGAAATGACACATGGTTTACATAGAGTTAACCATGTCATTTCAAGTTGTTTGATATATTGTTTTCATTAACAATTACATGAGTGTATGTGTGCAATATGTGGTTATGTGTCCCATAGACTTGCATTGGATTTCCGGTATCGGAATCGGGTATCGCCGATACTTTTGGGGTATCGGCGATACCCATTCCGATCCGATACTTCTTGATATTGGAAAGTATCGCTCAACCCTAATCACAAGTATCTAACAGCACTTTCTAAACACTAGATTTTTATTTTAATAACTCCTCTAATCTTATAGTAAATGAAAATGTAATTGTGTGAAAATTCTTTAATTACCACTACAGACTTTGATCCATTGGGCTGGCATTTACTCCTGCTCTGGTATTGCATTTGCTTTATAGGCACTTCTTCCTTAACATGTACTGCCTTTAGCATACAAACATGAAAAAATATAGAAAGGCAGCACTCACTGTTTCCTGTGGTGAAAAGAAGTTCCTTATTTCAGTTCAGTCAAATGCTTTGGATGTCAGTCCGTGTGAATTGAAATAAAGGACTTTTTTTCACCACTTGAAACAGAGAGTGCTGGGTTTCTATATTTTTTCATGTTTGTAAACTACTTGTTGACTACTTCACCACAAGCATCAAAAATTTCCTGAACAGCTGTTATTGGTTTTTGCAACAGTTCATCCACTGGTGCCTACACTCTCCTGTTCTGTATCACTGCCTTTAAATGACAGCGTCTGTATTGGCCTTGATGACAAAGCCTTATTTTTCAAAACTGATATGTCAGTTTATCTGATAACAATTCTGGAATGTTTCAACAGGTCCCAGTGACGCTGAGATTGTTTTTTTCCATGACTGATTGTACTGTGTTAGTGATGTACACACGTGGTCAAAATTGTTGATACCCCTCGTGTAATGACAGAAAAGCCCACAGTTGTCACCATTGTGGGTTTTTCTGTCATTAAACGAGGGGTACCAACAATTTTGACCACATGTGCATTTAGGTACCCATGTCTTGAATATTTGTATAAAAATATCAGAAAATTTTTGAAAATTTCTAAAAATTTGCAATTTTCAAACTTCTGATTTGACTTACACACAAAAGTATCACTCAAGTCAAAAAACCATGAAACTTTCTAGACTTGCTGAACGAATTAAAGAGCTTCTCCATGACAGTGACCTTGTAGTCACATAGAAAGATAATTAATATGCACTTATAACAAGCATAACCCTGCTCCAGGATGTTCTTTTGACCATTGCAGATATATTTATTTCTGCTTTGTGATTGGATAAATGCATGTATATAAGGCTGACCTGACATTATGGTTGGCAAGATGCATATCCATCCAATATTGAAGAGTTTTCTTAATATAGATGAGAAAATGTACATGCTTCTAATACTTTTTGTTGTGGGACCTGTAACTAGTCTACCTCTCTCTTCATCTTTTCAGGTAAGATACAGTTTTATGTCCCCATTAACCCCTCTCTGCCATTGGACGTAGTATCCCGTCCATAAAACCAGTGACAATCTGACCATGGACGGTCCCGGGGGGAGCGCAGCTGATCGCCGCCGGGTGTCAGCTGATTATCACAGCTGACACCCGGCACTATGTGCCAGGAGAGGTCATGGACCACTCCCGGCACATTAACCCCTGGCACACCCGCTGTTCTAAAGGCCTCTTCCCTGCAGGACCCAGGATCCAAGATGACTGCCGGATCCTGTAGGGAGGCGGCTTTCTCCGCGCCTGCTCAGAGGAGACGCTGAGGAAGCGTCCTGCACTGCCTGTGAGATCGCTGGTCTCACAGTGTGCTGTGCACACTGTGAGACCTATGATCTGATAAAATACTGTGATGTCCCACCATGGGACAAGGTAAAAAAGTTAAAAAAAATCAAAATCACAAGTGTACAAAAAAAAAAATTCAAAATAAAGGAAAAAAAAAATATTCCCCCATAAATTCATTTCTTCCTCTAAATAAAAAAAAACAATAAAAGTACACATATTTGGTATCGCCGCGTCCGTAACAACCCCCCCTATAAAACTCTCCCACTAGTTAACCCCTTTAGTGAACCCCTTAAAAAAAACAAAGCAAAAAATCAATGCTTTATCATCATACCGCCGAACAAAAAGTGGAATAACACGCGATCAAAAAGACCGATATAAATAAACATGGTACCGCTGAAAACGTCATCTTGTCCCGCAAAAAACGAGCCATCATACAGCATCATCAGCGAAAAAATAAAAAAGTTATAGCTCGCAGAATAAAGCGATGTAAAAATAATTATGTTTTATATAAAATTGTTTTTATTGTATAAAAGCGCCAAAACCTAAAAAAAATGATATAAATGAGGTATCGCCGTAATCGTACTGACCCGAAGAATAAAACTGCTTTATCAATTTTACCACAAGCGGAACGGTATAAATGCCTACCCCAAAAGAAATTCATGAATTGCTGATTTTTGTTCATTCTAACCTCCCAAAAATCTATATAAAAGCGATCAAAAAATGTCCCGTGCTCAAAAATGGTAACAATAAAAATGTCAACTACTAACGCAAAAAATAAGACCTGACATGACTCTGTGGGCCAAAATATGCAAAAATTTTAGCTCTCAAAATGTGGTGATGCAAAAACTATTTTTTGCAATAAAAAGCGTCTTTTAGCGTGACAGCTGCCAATCATAAAAACACGCGATAAATAGTAAATCAACCCCCCCTTTATCACGCCCTTAGTTAGGGAAAAATAATAAAATTACAAAAATGTATTTATTTCCATTTTCCCATTAGGGTTAGGGTTAAGGTTAGGGTTGCGCCTAAAGTTAGGGATATGGTTGCGCCTAAAGTTAGGATTAGGGTTAGGGTTGGGATTAGGGTTAGGGGTGTGTTAGGGTTAGGTTTGTGGTTAGGGTTATGGTTAGGGTTGGGACTAGGGTTGGGGTGTGTTGGGGTTAGGGTTGGAGTTAGAATTGGGGGGTTTCCGCTGTTTAGGCACATCAGGGACTCTTCAAATGTGACATGGTGTCTGATCTCAATTCCAGCCAATTCTGCGTTGAAAAAGTCAAACAGTGCTCCTTCACTTCTGAGCTCTGCCATGCTCCCAAACAGTAGTTTACCCCCACATATGGGGTATCAGCATACTCAGGACAAATTGCACAATAACTCTTGGGGTACAATTTCTTCTGTTACCCTTGTTAAAATAAAAAATTGGGGGCGAAAATATCATTTTTGTAAAAAAAAAATTTTTATTTTTACGGCTGTACGTTATAAACTTCTGTGAAGCACTTCGGTGTTCAAAGTGCTCACCACACATCTAGATAAGTTCCTTGGGTGGTCTATTTTCCAAAATGGGGTCACTTGTGGGGGGGTTTCCACTGTTTAGGCACATCAGAGGCTCTCCAAATGTGACATGACGCCTGCAGACCATTCCATCAAAGTCTGCAATCCAAAAAGTCACTACTTCCTTCCGATGCCCCAACGTGTGCCTATACAGTAGTTTTCTCCCACATATTGGGTCCGAGAGTGGGCGGCCATGCTGGGTGTTGATGCGAGAAAGTCGTGCGACTAACTCGCATCACACTCGCCAGTGTGACGCAGGCCTTACCCTTGGGAAAATAAAAAGTTGGGGACTAAAAGATCATGTTTGTGGAAAAAATATGATTTTTTTTATTTTCATGCTCGGGCATTATAAACTTTAGTGAAACACCTGGGGGTTCAAAGTTCTCACCACACATCTAGATAAGTTCCTTGAGGGGTCTAGTTTCCAAAATGGTGTCATTTGTTGGGGGTTTCCACTGTTTAGGCAGATCAGAAGCTCTCCAAACACGACATGGCGTCCAGCCAATTCTGCGTTGAAAAAGTCAAACGGCGCTCCTTTCCTTCCAAGCTCTGCCATGCACCCAAACAGTGGTTTACCCCCACATATGGGGTATCAGCGTACTCAGGACAAATTGCCCAATAACTTTTGGAGTCTTGATACCCTTGGTAAAATAAAAATTGGGGTGAAAAGATAATTTTTGTGGAAAAAATTTGATTTTTTAATTTTACGGCTCTACATTATAAACTTGTGTGAAGCACTTGGGGGTTCAAATTGCTCAACACAGATCTAGATAAGTTCCTTAGGGGGTCTAGTTTCCAAAATGGGGTCACTTGTGGGGGGTTTCCACTGTTTAGGCACATCAGGGGCTCTCCAAATGCAACATGGCGTCCAATCAAAATTCCAACCAATTTTGGTTGGAAAAAGTCAAATGGTGTTCCTTCCATTCAGAGCTCTGCCGTGCGCCCAAACAGTGGTTCCCCCCCACATATGGGGTATCAGCGTACTCAGGACAAATTGGACAACAACTTTTGTGGTCCAATTTCTCCTGTTACCCTTGGGAAAATAAATAATAGGTGACTAATAGATAATTTTTGTGGGAAAAAAACAGGATTTTTTATTTTCATGCCCGGGCATTATAAACTTTTTTGAAGCACTTGGGGGTTCAAAGTGCTCACCACAGATCTAGATAAGTTCCTTAGGGGGTCTAGTTTCCAAAATGGGGTCATTTGTGGGGTGATTCCACTGTTTAGGCTCCTCTGGGGCACTACAAACGGAACATGACCCCATCAATGTCTGCATTCCAAAACGTTATTACTTACTTTCCAAGCCCTGCCGTGTGCCCAAACAGTTTTACCCCCCCACATATGGGGTATCAGCATATTCAGGAGAAATTGGACAACAACTTTTGGGGTCCAATTTCCTTGGGAAAAATCAAAAATTTGGGACTAAAAAATCATTTTTGTGGAAAATTGTTTTTTTTTACACCCAGGCATTATAAACTTTTGTGAAACACTTGGGGGTTCAAAGTGCTCACAACAGATCTAGCTAAGTTCCATAGGGGGGTCTAGTTTCCAAAATGGTGTCACTTGTGGGGAGTTTCCACTGTTTAGGCGCATCAGAGTCTGTCCAAACGCGGCATGGCATCCAATCTCAATTCCAGCCAATTTTGGTTTGAAAAAGTCAAACGGCACGTCTTCCATTTCGAGCTCTGCCGTGTGCCCAAACAGTGGTTTTCCCCCATATATGGGGTATTGGCGTACGCAGGAGAAATTGCACAACAACTTGTTATGTCCATTTTCTCCTTTTACCCTTGTGAAAATAAAAAAAAGTTTGTAAAAGATCATTTTTGTGACTGAAAAGTTAAATATTCATTTTTTCCTTCCACGTTGCTTCAGCTCCTGTGAAGCACCTGAAGGGTTAATAAACTTCTTGAATGTGGTTTTGAGTACCTTGAGGGGTGAAGTTTTTAGAATGGTGTCACTTTTGGGTATTTTCTGCCATATAGACCCCTCAAAGTGACTTCAAATGTGAGGTGGTCCCTAAAAAAATGGCTTTGTAAATTTTGTTGTAATAATGAGAAATCGCTGGTCCACTTTTAACCCTTGTAATTTCCTAGCAAAAAAAAATTTTGGTTCCTAATTTGGGTTCATGTAAAGTAGACATGTGGGAAATGTTATTTCTTAACTATTTTATGTGGCATATTTCTCTGTTTTAAGGGAATAAAAATTCAAAGTTTGAAAATTGCAACATTTTCAAAATTTTTGCCATATTTGCATTTTTTTAAAAAATAATCGCAAGTTATATCGAAGAAATTTTACCACTAATGTGAAGTACAATATGTCACGAGAAAACTTTCTCAGAATCGTGAAGATCCGTTGAAGATTTCCAGAGTTATAACCTCATAAAGAGACAGTGGTCAGAATTGTAAAAATTGGCCCGGTCATTAACGTGCAAACCACCCTTGGGGGTGAAGGGGTTAAATATTATCTTCTGAAATATTATATGTTTCCTCTTTTCTTTAATCTTTGATTCACTTGTACATAATGATAGATGACATTATAATATAGTTCAGCCATCTAATATTCTTCAACTACTACTGACAGCTTTTTTGACAGGAAAAAGGATTTACTAATTCAATTTTGTAGAATCCTTAGTATTCTAATCACAGAATGTTTCATGATCTTGAGAGAACAGTATTTATAGGGGTTTTTATGAGTTTTGGAGATGTTGCTGTTCTTTCATAAGTCCTTAATATCTTCACTTTTTCTAATTCTTGAACTTTTATCCTTTCAAATTCTCAACAATTGGAAATTTGTCACAAAAAATACTTATCGTATATACTCATGTATAAGCCGACCCGTGTATAAGCCGACCCCCCTAATTTTGTCACAAAAAACTGGGAAAACTTATTGACTCGTGTATAAGCCTAGGGTGAAAAATGATTATGCCCCAGGCTTTCACCAACAACGGAGACCTTCAAGAAAAACCTGAAGACCCACCTGTTCCGACAAGCCTACAACCTGCAATGATCCTCAGTGTACTGAACCATCGCACAACCAGCTCTACCCTCTCCTAGTGTATTCTCACCCATCCCTGTAGACTGTGAGCCCTCGCGGGCAGGGTCCTTTCTCCTTCTGTTCTTATGCGTCCCTTGTCTAGCACATGTTTATTGTATCTGTCTATATTTTTCCCCTTTTCATATGTAAAGCGCCATGGAATAAATGGCGCTATATAAATATATAATAATAATAATAATAATAATATGATGCTCAACCGATTATGCCCCCATATGCTCCACAGATTATGCCCCCATATATTCCACAGATTATGCCCTCTTATGATCCACAGATTATGCCCCCATAGGCTCCAGATTATGCCCATATATTCCACAGATTATGCCCCCATATGCTCCATATTATGCCCCCATATGTTCCACAGATTATGCCCCCATATGCTCCAGATTATGCCCCATATGTTCCACAGTTTATGCCCCCATATGCTCCATATTATGCCCCCATATGCTCCAGATTATACCCATATGCTCCACATCTTATGCCCCCATATGCTCCATATTATGCCCCCATATGTTCCACAGATTATGCCCCCATATGCTCCAGATTATGCCCCCATATGTTCCACATCTTATGCCCCCATATGCTCCATATTATGCCCCATATGCTCCAGATTATGCCCCCATATGTTCCACAGCTTATGCCCCCATATGCTCCAGATTATGCCCCATATGTTCCACAGCTTATGCTCCCATATGCTCCATATTATGCCCCCATATGCTCCAGATTATGCCCCCATATGCCCCATAGTATAGGCCCCATATGCTGCTGCCAAAAAATAAAATAAAATGACATACTCACCTCTCGTCGCTGGGGGCCAGGTGCCGGTGTCCTGAGCAGGCGGTGACACCGGTGCGCTATGGGGGACAGGTGCTGGTGTCACCGCTCACTCAGGACCCCGGCACCTGAAATTTTTTACCTGTCCCTCGGTCCACCGCAGCGCTGCTCCCTCGGTCTGACTCCTCTGGCTGTGAATGATCTGGCAGGGGGCGGGGCGGGAGCGCACTAACGACGTCATTTTGCCCTCTGCCTGATCATTCACAGCCAGAGGAGTCAGACCGAGGGAGCAGTGCGCGGCGGTGGACCGAGGGACAGGTAAATATCGCTATACTCACCCCTCCGCCGCGCGTCCCTGCAGCCTCTCCTCTTCTCCCGGCGCTCTCTGCAGCACTTCAGTCCTGCAGCGGTCACGTGCTACCGCTCATTAAAGTCATGAATATGTGCATATTTCATGACTTTAATGAGCGGTGCCATGTGACCGCTGCAGGAAGGAGCCGGAGATCGTGGAGAAGCAGGGGGCTGCAGAGACCACGCCGGCGGAGGGGTGAGTATGATCCGACACCCCTGCTTCCCCTCCCCCGCCGACCCCCGTATATGACCCACGTATAAGCCAAGAGGGGGACTTTCAGCCCTAAAAAATGGGCTGAAAATCTCGGCTTATACATGGGTATATACAGTATTTTTTTTAAATTTGTTTAATGGGAATTAATTAGCAAAAACATTAATAATGGCCATATGACTTTAGAAAAATTTACCTTTTATATACAGCAAACATTTACTGTAGTGAAACTAATGATTGTACATATTTTCTTCTACAGTTTTCTGTATCTGGCTTACAGGAATATGGTAAGCACTGTCATAGTCTTTTTTGGATCTTTCTTCAGAATCTGTGACAATTTTTTTTTCTTAAGATTTATCTTAATTTTTTGACTGCATATTCCATACATGGAATTCAGAGAACACTCGCTGTACTTTGAAGAAATGTTTTAGAAATCAGCTGTATAAGAAAATGTAAAGAATTTTGCTTTTCTTCACGTGTCCTCCTCCTCTAGATCTCATCACTCACTCTGGAAAACAGTTGAAGTCCATTCTTCTAAAGACAATTTGCCAGATCATTGAGGGAGAAGAAGTGTGGAGAAAAGAGAGAGGAATAAAGATATTGCTACTGGTTTCAAAGTGTTTTATCTCTTCTCAGGGCTGAATTCACAGCTACACTGCTCACTTTTGTTGTATAATCTCCAACCAGCTGCTACTGCATTTTGGGGTGTGCAACAAAGAGACAGGAATGTAAAAAGCCCTCATATTTCACAGCACTGTGTATGCTTGGTATCAGAACAATTAGTTTTAACCTTGTAGAATGTAAGACCGAAAGGGCAGGGTCCTCTCCCTCTGTATCAGTCTGTCATAGTTTGCTTACTGTATGTAACCCCTTCTCATGTACAGCTCCAGCTTCGAAATAACCAGCTGTACAACTTAAGAGTCTGAATAGTGGAAAACTAGTGTATTATGTCTATTGAAGACACATCTAATAGTAGCAGCTTTTTATATTAAATTCTTGTAGTGCTGAAAAAGAGCATCAACACCTGTTAATTCCTGGAAAACCACACTTTTATGATTGTTTTAATTATTTATTTACTTCTCAGTTAATTTAGCCGAAAATGATTTAAATGAAACAAGAAAATTGGCTAAGCCTGTTCCAGGTAAGACTATGTCATGTTTAATGTGAAAGAACATTTTGTAAAATCGTGAAAAATGTCTAGGTTTATTACTTATGAGAATGTCAAGTCTTGCATTAAATGATAAATCAGAGAGTTTAATCTAAATATATTTCTGCAGAAATCTAATTCAAATCATAAAGATGGGAAAGTTTTTCTCTTCCACTCATAGAAATGAACCAACGTAGCTTTGAAAATCTAATAAGCCGAGTGAGTTAGTGATGCTTAAAACAATATACAGCTCATGACGCCTTGAGCTGATTGACATCTGACAGCATGGCTTCTTAAGATGAATTGTTTAGCAGTCCGGTTTTTATTAAATTGGTAAGTTGGGAAGTGTGTCCTTAGAAACCAGAGAGACTAGGAAGCAAACAAAAGCACAATAGGTTTTATCAGAGAAAATAAAGAATATATAATTAAGGTTATGCTAACCTGGAATTGTTGTGTGAACACGACATTATAAAAGCATGTATCCCAGCTGCTGTAATTCCATGGGGCCTTGGACCAATTACATATACCTGGAAAGCTGCTGTGGTGGAAAATCTGCGCTGCTGGTGTAGATGACAAATTCAAATGCACAAGGATTGAGAGGTAAAAGGCAATTTTTTTAGAGTCTCTGAATTTTGAAGTGCCTTACTTTTTCCTCAGGGCAAAAAAGGTTTTCATCCCGAGGAAGAAGTAAGTCACTCTGAAATGTGTAGACACTAGTGTTGAGCATTCCGATACTGCAAATATCGGGTATCGGCCGATATTCGCTGTATCGGAAATCCGATTCTGAGATCCGATATTTTTGTCATATCGGATACCGGAATCAGAGTTTTCCTCTAAAGTCTATGGGGAGTTCCTGTGTCACAGAACGAAGTACGTGACACAGGAACTCCCCGAAACTGTCACTGTCAGTGTCGGTCGGGTCTGTCAGGTGTCAGCAGCACTTACCTGGCAGAAGATCCCCGGCGGTCACGTCCATCTGTCCATCCAGGCTGGCGATTACCCTCTCCCTGGCGGTCACGTGCAGAATCTCGCGATAACTGCAGTGACTGCCGGGTCCTGGGTAATCTCGGCCAGCTGTACTCTCGCGACAGCTGGCCGTAAACCAGTCCGGATGACGTCACCGCCGGGGAAGCCACAATGGTAAGCAGCTCTGCTCTATGTGGATGTCAGGCTCAGCCTTTCATCCAGATGTAGCAGAGCTGGACTCGTCGTGGGACACTCTGTATTTTGGACTGCGTCACAGGGAGTATTTGTGTTGGTTTGTTATTTTTGTTTTTTTTACAGTAGATCGATGGCGTCGCAGGAATGAAAGTGAAATAAAATTAATGAAAACTGTGTGGTGTTTTATTTCATTAAAATACTTTTTTCTTGCTGTGTATTTTTTTAAAAAATTTACAAACTATGATTAATAATGAATCGGTGTCTTATTGACGCCTCTCCATTATTAACCGGGCTTATTGTCAAAGGTGACATTAACCACTTATTACCCCGCTTGCCACCGCTACAGGGCAAGTGGGAAGAGCCGGGTAAAGTGCCACAATTGGCACATCTTTGGATGCGCCAATTGTGGGCTGCTGCAGCCTGGTATTTTTAGGCTGTTGAGGGCCAAAATCCATGGGCCTTGACAGTCTTTTAATACCAGGCCACAGCAGTCTGTTTTTTACTTGGCTGATTAACAAAAATAGGGGACCCCCACGCCATTTTTTTTCGAGGGGATCCCCTATTTTTGTTAACCAGCCAAGCTAAGCAGACTGTTGTGGCCTGGTATTATCAGGCTTGCAAGGTCCATGGATATTGGATCCTTACCAGCTTGAAAAACCAGGCCTCAGCAGTCTGCTTCATCTGGCTGGTTAACAAAAATAGGGGGGACCCCACGCCATTTTTTTTCGAGGGGATCCCCTATTTTTGTTAACCAGCCAAGATAAGCAGACTACTGTGGCCTGGTATTATCAGGCTTGCAAGGTCCATGGATATTGGCTCCTTACAGCCTGAAAAACCAGGCCTCAGTAGTCTGATTTATCAGGCTGGTTAACAAAAATAGGGGGGACCCCACGCCATTTTTTTTTTGAGGGGATCTCCTATTTTTGTTAATCAGTTCACTTCAGGTCAGCCGGGATTCCCTCTGACGTCAATGATGCTGTGGGTGTCCCTGGCTGACCTGAAGTGAAAGTGGGAAGCAATCAATTATGCTAACCACTTCCTCTCCTGTCAGCCAGGAGAGGAGATGATTCAGTCGGGGGTTTACTGTGAGGCTGTCAGTATTAGCTGCGGTCTCTGCAGTAAACATTAACCCTTTCAGAAGGATTACATCGGGGGACTTGACTGAACATCGGATAGGTAAGAATAATGTTGCTTTATTATTTTATTTTTATTACAGGTGAACAAGGGCATCGCAAGGAATGGCAGTAAAATAAAATATGGTCAAAAACTGTGTTTTTATTTCATTAAAATGATTTTAATTAAAGTGTGTGTGTTTAATTTTTATTTCATACAATAGGATTAATAATTGATAGTTGTCTAATTGACAGCTTTCAATTATTAACCTTTCTTAAACTCACCTTTCAATAGCAAGGTGGCTTTAACCCCTTATTAACCCATTCGCCACCACTACAGGACAATGGGAATAGACGGGCAAAGTGCCAGAAAGGGCGAATCTAATTACAGATTAGCCTTTTCTGGGGTGTCTGGGGGCAGATGTTAGTAGCCAGGGGGGGGGGCAAAAATAATGGGCTATTATTATCTGCCCCCACTCGCTGGCTTTGTCTGTCTGGTTGAGAAAATATGGCGGGAGCCCACGCATTTTTTTTCAACAATTTTACACCTCATATAATATATATATATATATATATATATATACATGTCATTGAATTTGTGACACACACATATATATATATTTATATTTATAGTACATACACTTCTACATAGTATAATAGCCGCTAATTCAATTGCCGGCTTTTGTGAAAATACAGAACCCGACATGAAATGACACATGGTTTACATAGAGTTAACCATGTCTTTTCATGTAGTTTGATATATGGTTTACACTAACAATTACATGAGTGTATGTGTGCAAAATTTGACACATGTAGGGTTAATTAAAGGTGTAAATTCGTAGCAAAAAAAATGCGTTTTTTTGCAACTAATTTACACCTTTAATTAACCCCTACATGTGTCAAATTTTGCACACATACACTCATGTAATTGTTAGTGAAAACCATATATCAAACTACATGAAAAGAAATGGTTAACTCTATGTAAACCATGTGTCATTTCATGTCGGGTGCTTCTGTAATTTCACAAAAGCCGTCATTGCCCGGCAATTGAATCAGAGGCTATTTTACTATGTAGAAGTGTATGAACTATAAATATATGTATATATATGTCACAATGACATGTATACATATATGTATTCTATGTGTGTATATCTAGTGTTTACAAGGAAAGAAAGAAGTTTTTTTAGTTCCGATATTTCTGTCCCATTGACTTGCATTGTGTTTCCGGTATCGGATCGGCGATACCCGATACTTTTTGAGTATCGGGCCGATCCAATCCGATCCGATATTTTGGGATATCGGGCAGTATCGCTCAACACTAGAGACACTATTCATTAGTGTTTATGTGTTTCGGAGTGCCTAACTTCTTCCTCAGTGCCTTACTTCTTCCTCAGGACAAAAACCTTTGTGGTATAAGGCAATTTTTATTAGTGTCTCAGAATTTTGAAGTGCCTTACTTTTTCCTCAGGACAAAAAAGGTTTTTGTCCTGAGGAAGAAGTAAGGCACTTCAAAACGCGCAGACACTAATAAATAGTGTCTACATGTTTTGAAGTGCCTTACTTTTTTAAACCTTGAATAAATAGTGTCTACGCATTTCAAAGTGCCTTACTTGTTACTTTTCCTCAGGACAAAAAACTTTAATAAATAGTGTCTAAGCATTTTGAAGTGCCTTAATTCTTCCTCAGCACAAAAAAATTTTTGAGCAAGAAGTAAGGCTCTTCAAAATTCAGAGACAGTAATAAAAAATGCCTTTTACCGGACAACCTGTGTGCATTTGAATTTGTCATCTTCACGAGTAGCGTGGATTTTCCACCACAGCTACTTTTTATGTATATACTTTGAAATCAGTCAGTTAAAAATTAATGAATATAATAAAAATAAAGATTATTATATATTATTTTATATATATAAAAATAAAGATTATTATTATTATTAATGAGATCTTCAACTCAAGACGCAGCCAATATAATACAGATGTAACAGCTAGGGAGAGAAATAAAAATGTAATTTTTTAAGTGAGGCTGTGAAAGGAGTGACATAACCCTACAGCCGTTGCCTACTGATTAGTGGTTATAAGTTTGTTAAATTCAAGTACACAATTTGATTTTAGTTTGCATTTTTTCAGAAGCAAGCCACAAATATTGCTGAAAGATAAAATATATAATGAGGTCACTTTGATGTAACTGAGGGTATGATTGCATTAAAGAGCCTGAAAAGAGTTGGATGCTGTCTCAGGCGACATCATGGTGTCATACCTGCTTTTTCAGGGAATTTTGCTGCTTCGGAGTGCTTTTAATTTGCAGAGAAACAATTTGCATGAAATTGTTGTTTTTTCAGCCAAATTCAGTGAAACAGGCTAGTTTAAAATTCAGAAGATTCACTCATTGCTAATTAATATTGATATTTTGAATAATAATATGATATAAGTATGCATACAATTCAATTTGTTATGTATGTAATTATGACTAATAGAATCATTAAATGTATTTATACTAAATTACTTTAAATTACTTGCGGTTGAGGAAATATGTAATACATAATTAATTATGAATACTTAAAATTGCAGAAATTAAGGAAGAAGAAGAACCTGAAGGCATCTTTAGCAAGATATTGAAGGCTAACAAAGGCTTAGGTAAAAATAATATCTAACCGCAAATATAACCACAAACCTTACTTTAAATTTGATTTAAAGAGGACCTGTCACAATTACAAAAATGTCCAATTTTGGCTCTAATTTTATTCTCGCTGCTCTCATGACTATCTCATTTTTTTAACATTTGTAAAATCAGAGAAATGGTTCCAGAGATAAATCTTTTTAATGCGTGCTCATTGTTTTGGTCTTTACAAGTAGGTGTGGCTCACACCCATGTAATAGTAATGGAGAGCAGCTCCAGAAGAGCCTGTGAGCAAAACCACTTGAATAAAGTAGTTGCATTGAAGATTTATTTGGTATTGTATATTAAATAGATGTTTTATATGCAGTATATATATATAAAAAATGTGTTAATATCAATTTTTCCTTTTAGATGTCTGTTTTAATGAATTAATTCATGGTAGTGGAAATCTGACCTCAGCTAACTATCCATCCTCGTACCCAAATAATGCCAACTGTGTTTGGCTTTTTAGAATACCAATATATCAGGTAAGGTAATGAAGAAACTGAAATATTGACATGAAACCAAAGTGCTGTCTTTTTTTCACACAGGAAAATATTTTACAACAAGATCTGCTTTATAATATGTCAGAAAGATATCCTTTTCTCATTTTATGTGCACATTATGTATTTTTACACGCTCCAAAACCTGTCTGAAAAAAGCTCTTACAAAATGCTAAAAATAAAAGACATATGCACTAGTGTCAAAACGATTTACTGTGCATATTTTTGGCCCTTTTGTGCTTCTTTTAACATCTTCAGGCTTCAACAGCCACAAAGCCATTAAAAGAAGTGACATAGAAGTAAAACAAATGTCAGAAAAAAGTAAGAATAAAGGATAAAAAAGACACTTCAGGTAAAACACTGCAGACATCTTCCTCTTGCAAAACTAGTGATGTACAACAGTGTCTAAAAAACATCATGTGTATATGCCCTCAAACGATATGGATTCCAGTATATAGTGATATCATTTCATCCTGATTTATTGTCCAGTACATTTTGAAATAACTATTGGACCACTGTAGATTGGAATACCCAACATACATTACCTTTGAAGGTCATTTAATCCATAGTGTTAACATGGAATAATTCTGATTTAGTATATATATACAGTTAGGTCCATAAATATTTGGACAGAGACAACATTTATCTAATTTTGGTTCTAGACATTACCACAATGAATTTGAAACAAAACAAATCAGATGCAGTTGAAGTTCAGACTTTCAGCTTTCATTTGAGGGTATCCACATTAAAATTGGATGAAGGGTTTAGGAGTTTCAGCTCCTTAACATGTGCCACCCTGTTTTTAAAGGGACCAAAAGTAATTGGACAGATTAAATAATTGTAAATAAAATGTTCATTTCTAGTACTTGGTTGAAAACCCTTTGTTAGCAATGACTGCCTGAAGTCTTGAACTCATGGACATCACCAGACACTGTGTTTCCTTCTTTTTGATGCTCTGCCAGGCCTTCACCGCGGTGGTTTTCAGTTGTTGTTTGTTTGTGGGCCTTTCTGTCTGAAGTTTAGTTTTTAACAAGTGAAATGCATGTTCAATTGGGTTGAGATCAGGTGACTGACTTGGCCATTCAAGAATATTCCACTTCTTTGCTTTAATAAACTCCTGGGTTGCTTTGGCTTTATGTTTTGGGTCATTGTCCATCTGTAGTATGAAACGACGACCAATCAGTTTGGCTGCATTTGGCTGAATCTGCGCACACAGTATGGCTCTGAATACCTCAGAATTCATTCGGCTGCTTCTGTCCTGTGTCACATCATCAATAAACACTAATGACCCAGTGCCACTGGCAGCCATGCATGCCCAAGCCATCACACTGCTTCCGCCATGTTTTACAGGTGATGTGGTGTGCTTTGGATCAGGAGCTGTACCACGCCTTCACCATACTTCTCTCTTTCCATCATTCTGGTAGAGGTTGATCTTGGTTTCATCTGTCCACAGAATGTTCTTCCAGAACTGTGCCAGCTTTTTTAGATGTTTTTTAGCCTTTTTATTCTTGATGCTTATGAGTGGCTTGCACCGTGCAGTGAACCCTCTGTATTTACTTTCATGCAGTCTTCTCTTTATGGTAGATTTGGATATTGATACGCCTACCTCCTGGAGAGTGTTTTTCACTTGGTTGGCTGTTGTGAAGGGGTTTCTCTTTACCATGGAGAGTATTCTGCGATCATCCACCACTGTTGTCTTCCGTGGGCGCCCAGGTCTTTTTGCATTGATGAGTTCACCAGTGCTTTCTTTCTTTCTCAGGATGTACCAAACTGTAGATTTTGCCACTCCTAATGTTGTAGCAATTTCTCGGATGGGTTTTTTCTGTTCTTGCAGCTTGAGGATGGCTTGTTTCACCTGCATGGAGAGCTCCTTTGACCACATGTTTCCTTCACAGCTAAACCTTCAAAATGCAAACACCACACCTCAAATCAACACCAGCCCTTTTATCTGCTTAATTGAGAATGATATAATGAAGGGATTGCCCACACCTGTCCATGAAATAGCCTTGGAGTCAATTGTCCAATTACTTTTGGTCCCTTTAAAAACAGGGTGGCACATGTTAAGGAGCTGAAACTCCTAAACCCTTCATCCAATTTTAATGTGGATACCCTCAAATGAAAGCTGAAAGTCTGAACTTCAACTGCATCTGATTTGTTTTGTTTCAAATTCATTGTGGTAATGTCTAGAACCAAAATTAGATAAATGTTGTCTCTGTCCAAATATTTATGGACCTAACTGTATATATATATATATATATATATATATATATATATATATATAGGGTCGGCCATTTATATGGATACACCTAAATAAAATGGGAATGGTTGGTGATATCAACTTCCTGCTTGTGGCACATTATATAGTATATGGGAGGGGGAAAACTTTTCAAGAAAGGTGGAGACCATGGCGGCCATTTTGAAGTTGGCCATTTTGGATCCAACTTTATTTTTTCCAATGGGAAGAGTTTCATGTGAAGTATCAAACTTATTGAGAATTTCACAAAAAAAACAATGGTGTGCTTGGTTTTAATGTAAGTTTATTCTTTCATGAGTTATTTACAAGTTTATGACCACTTATAAAATGTGTTCAAAGTGCTGCTCATTGTGTTGGATTGGCAATGCAACCCTCTTCTCCCACTCTTGACACACTGATAGCAACACTGCAGAAGAAATGCTAGCACAGGCTTCCAGTATCCGTTGTTTCAGATGCTGCACATCTCGTATCTGAAGGCAATTGTCTATGCTGTGAAGATCTCACACACCAATCTGCATCACTGTAAGGTTCCACTGACCACGATTGGTTCCCCTTGGTGACAAGAAGCAGTATCACTTGTGCTCAGGATCGGTGTATAAGAGCTACAGTCCAATGCAGCTGAAACGGCAAGGGATTTGAGAGTGATGCAGGTCTCTGTGTGAGAGCCTATCCACCATTGGCACTTTCCAATTGTAACTGTTTGGAGTCTGGTGAGTGCGATTATTTTTGGGGTAACTGCTTTCTTTTGAGGGTGTCAGCTTTCTTTAATGGAATTTACTGCTGTATTCTTTAACTTTTTTAGCTGCCTGAAAACTTTCCTAATGAAAGGCAACTAGAGGTTTTTTTTTTAAGTAAGGCTTATTTTTTAAACATACTCCAAAAAGAGCTAAAAATCATGCTTGGGCTTAATTGCAGGGAAACACAGTAATTGTGTTTCATTCTGTTAATGCTCAATGCTTATTTGCCCATCATTTCTCACAACTAAATAGACAACTAGATATTTTTGCTGCTCTACAATGGCGTTGGAGACATATCTGTGGCATCATTATTAAATAGTGTTAGTGGTTCACTGAACACAAGTAACACATTTTTTTATAATTTTAGGTCTCGTTGACTTTTGTTGCCCTTGATATCCAGTCATCTCCTAATTGTGAATCTGACTACTTGAAAATTTATGATTTAAGAGTCATCTGGTGTTGTTAGACAGAACTTCTGGCTCTGGAACGGTGCCTCCAGTTATTGCATCTACCAACGAATTGCTGGTTGAGTTTTCCAGTGATGGCAGTATTACCGGGATGGGATTAAAAGCTTTACACAGCACAGGTACAGTGTAACATTTGATGTCTGTTACTATAATTTACAATATAATTTTGTAATTTTATTATTTTCAAAATATTTTATTGGTTTTATGTTTTTACAAGAAGTATTGGTACAATGAGAGAGGAAAGGTAGGGTAAGTTAAGAAGTTAATTATAGCAGAGAAAAGATAAGGAGTGAAGGAGAAGAAATAACATAATAAACAGTGCCTCGAAAGAGTCTTCATACCTCGTGATCTTTTTCACATTTTTTCATGCTACACCCACAAGCTTAAATGTACTTTATTGGGATTTTAAGTGATATTGCAACAGAAAGTAGCAAGCATTTGTGAAGTGTAAAAGAGATGATACAGTTGTGCTCAAAAGTTTACATACCCCAGCAGAATTTTTGCTTTCTTGGCCTTTTTTCAGAGAATATGAATGATAATGCCAAAACTTTTTCTCCACTCATGGTTAGTGGTTGGGTGAAGCCATTTATTGTAAAACTACTTTGTTTTCACTTTTTAGATCATAATGACAACCCAAAACATCCAAATGACCCTGATCAAAAGTTCACATACCTTATTTCTTAATACCGCATATTGCCCCCTCTAACATCAATGACAGCTTGAAGTCTTCGTGGTAGTTGTGGATGAGGTTCTTTATTTTCTCAGATGGTAAAGCTACCCACTCTTATTGGCAAAAAGCCTCTAGTTCCTGTAAATTCCTGGGCTGTCTAGCATGAACTGCGCGCTTGAAATCTCCCCAGAATGGCTCAATGATATTGAGTTCAGGAGACTGAGATGGCCACTCCAGAACCTTCATTTTATTCTGCTGTAGCCAATGACAGGTTGAATTGGCCTTGTGTTTTGGATCATTGTCATGTTGGAAAGTCCAAGTACGTCACATGCGTTGCTTCCAGACTGATGATTGCAAATTTGCCTCCAGTATTTGCTGATAATTTGCTGCTTTCATCTTTCCTTCAACTTTGACCAAGTTTCCTTTGCCTTTGTAGTTCACACATCCCCAAAACATCAACGATCCACCTTCGTGCTTTACAGTAGGAATGGTGTTTCTTTCATCATAGGCCTTGTTGACCTCTCTCCAAATGTAATGGCTATGGTTTTGGCCAAAAAGTTTAATTTTGGTCTCATCACTCCAAATTACCTTGTTCCAGAAGTTTTGAGGCTTTTCTCTGTGCTGTTTTGTGTATTGTAGGGGAGATAATTTGTGGAATTTGCACAGTAATGGCTTTCTTCTGGCGACTCGACCATGCAGCCCATTTTTCTTCAAATGTCTCCTTATTGTGCATGTTAAAACAGCCACAACACTAGTTTTCAGAGAGTCCAGTATTTCAGCTGATGTTTTTTGTGAGTTTTTCTTTGCATCCTGAACTAATTTCCTGGCAATTGTGGATTAAATTTTTTTTGGTATACCTGATCGTGGTTTTGTTTTAACAGAGTCCCTGATTTTTCATTTGTTAATCACAGTTTGAACGCTGATGACTGCCATTATCAATTCCTTGAATATTTTTTGTATCCCTTTCCTGTTTTATACAGTTCAACTGACTTTTCCCGTAGATCCTGTGACAATTCTTTTGCTTGCCTCATGACTCACAATCCAGAAACGCCAGTGACTGGATTAAAGATGCAAGAGTCTGTCTGGATCCCAGTAACTCACTCAGCTTTTATGCACACACACTGATTACAAGCAAATAAGTTACGGGTGAGGATGTTACCTTTAATAGTCATTCAAACCCATCTGTGTCAAATTCTGTGCATGTTATCAGGTCCAAATCACCAGGGTATGTGAACTTTTGATCAGTGCCATTTCGATGTTTTGGGTTGCCTTTATGATTGAAAAAGAAAAAACACCCTAGTTTGACAATAAATGGCTTCACCCAACCACTAACGATGAGTGGAGAAAAAGTTTTGGTGTTATCATTCATATCATCTGAAAAAGGCCAAGAAAGCACAAATTCTGTAGGGGTATGTAAACTTCTGAGCACAAATGTATATATATTTTTTCTAACATTTAATAAAATATATCTGAAAATTGTGGCATGCATTTATATTCAGTGGTCTATAGTCTCATACTAGTAAAGAAAATCCTCCAGAAGTCACATAATTAGTAAATTGTGTAATTGTGTAATATATTCTCAGTATAACTTCAGATGTGCTGTGAAGGCCTCAGAGGTTTGTTTGAGAACATTGGGGATCAAACAGCCTCCTGAAAACCAAGGAACACAACAGATATGTCAGAGATAAAGATGTGGAGAAGAGAAGATTAAGGCAGAGCACATTTATAAAAAAAATAGCCCAAGCTCTGAGCATCTCATAAAGATTTATAATTTTAAATTATTTAGAATACCATTTATCATTTCAACTACACTTCAAAAGTACTTGCTACATCTCATAAAATCCCTCAGAAATAAATTTACGTTTGTGGGTGTAATGTAAAAAAAATTGGAAAAGTTCATGGGAAGTGAATGCTTTTTAAAGGCAATGTGTATCAAAATATGCAAGTTACAGACACTTATTCTACATAAAAAAGTATATAACACTTTTTTTTAGAAATTAAACTATTGGGAAAGTAACCATATTACCAATAGCAGTCCATTTAGAAAATATCCCCTGTAATCATGGATGCCCATCCTGTTGCAGACTAGCAACAATAGTAAATTGCAGAAAAAGGAATAGATGGCACAACCGTCTATTCCTTTTCCTGCAATACTTTTGTAGTAAATAATATCAAGTTTTGAATATAATTTGGAAATTATATGTCATTCTGACTTTTCAAAAAGTGTAATAAAAAGAAATTTTGTTATATGCTTTGTTGTAAAATGTTAGAAACTGAAGCTGTGTTGTTTTGTCTAATGAAATAATTGAACTCATGAATATTATACGAGAAAAGTCTCTTAGGCCGGTTTCACACGTCCATGTCTCCATTAAGTGTGGTGACAGTTTTCACACGTACTGGAGACATGTACAGACATAGACAAATTATAATCTATGTCTATGCACATGTGCGTGTTTTCACACGGATCGTGTGTCCGTGTGCCAAACACGTAGACATGTCCATTTTGACAGACAAACAGAACGGAAAACGTCCCACACACGAGCACATGGAGAACTGTTCAAACAGTACTCCGTGTGCGTGGACGGCCGCTGGGGAAGTAGCGGCTACTGTAAGCCGCTGTCCCCCTGCGGCTGGTGCTGAAGCGGCTGTAATCCCCCCTGCTCTGCCTGCGAGCAGAGAAAAACAAAGAGCGGTGTATTAATATACCGCTCATCGTTCTCCTCTGCTCGCAGGCAGAGCAGGGGGGATT
Organism: Oophaga sylvatica; assembly: GCA_033576555.1. NCBI lineage: Eukaryota > Metazoa > Chordata > Amphibia > Anura > Dendrobatidae > Oophaga > Oophaga sylvatica. The sequence goes on from JARQOD010004658.1 coordinate 37,248, forward strand.
ACAGCCGGCTTCAGCACCAGCTGCTGTCCCCCTGCGGCTTACTGTAGCCGCGACTTCCCCGGCGGCCGTCCGTGTGTCCATGTGGTACTGATGCGGCACACGGGTAGCACACGGTTGCCACACGTGTGCCGCACATAGTACACACACGGACACTGATATCTCCTGTACCGGAAATGTCAGGACGTGTGAAACCGGCCTTAACTATATCTGTGGGAATCTTTATTTTTCCAATTTAGGTTAATAAAAAATTTGGTAACCTGAATTTTATATACAACTAAACATTTTATGTTTAACCTCTTAACCCAAGAGATATTTTCGTTTTTGCTTTTTCGTTTTTTGCTCCCCTTCTACCCAGAGACATAACTCTTTTTATTATTCCATCAATATGGCGATGTGAGGGCTTGTTTTTTCTGGACAAGTTGTACTTTTGAAAGACACCATTGATTTTAAAATATTGTTTACTGAAAAACAGGTAAAAAATTCCAAGTGCGGTGAAATTGCAGAAAACAGTGAAATCCAACAATTGTTTTTCATTTTGCTTTTTTACTATGTTCACTAGATGCTAAAACTGACCTGCCATTATAATTCTCCAGGGCATTTTGAGTTCACAGACACCAAACAGTAGTGAAAAAAATTCCAAACTTTGTTAAAAAAAAGTGACATTTTCCGATACTCATATCATCTCCATTTTTCATGATCTCGGGTTGGGTGAGGGCTTATATTTTGCTCACCAAGCTGATGTTTTTAATGATACCATTTTGGTGCAGATATGATCTTTTGATCATCTGTTACTGCATTTTAATGCAATGTCACGGTGACCAAAAAAAAAACGTAATTCTGGCATTTTGACTTTTTCTCACTACGTCGCTTAGCGATCAGCTTAATCATTTTTATTGATAGATCAGGCGATACTGAACGCTGCGATACCAAACATGTGTATGTTTCTTTTTTTATTGTTTTATTTTGAATGGGGCGAATGGGGGTGATTTGAACTTTTTTTCATTTTTTTATATTTTCAAAAACTTTTTTTTTACTTTTGGCATGCTTCAATAGTCTCCATGGGAGACTATAAGCTGCTATAAACCAATCGGCACTGCTACATACAGGCGATAATCAGATCGCCTGTATGTAGCAGAATTAATCACTTGCTGTGAACACCAACCACTGGGTGTCGCTCAAAGCTATCTGACAGTGACAACCATAGACGTCTGCAGGAGACCTCTGGTTGTCATGCCAACCCATTGTTGATCTGCAATCATGTGATGCGGGTCACCATTGGGTGGATATCTGGCACGATTGCCGAAAGCGCAGGTAAAATGCCGCTGAGTTTGACAGTGGCCTTTAATGGGTTAAAATCTGCGGATGGATCGCGATTCAAAACAGCTATGTGCAGGGAAAGATGTGGGCTCACCGCCGGAGCCCACATCAAAGCGAGGGTGTCCGACATCAGCATGCTATTACGCTCGATGTCGGAAAGGAGTTAAAAGAAGGTATTCTTATCCAATAACCAATAAAGCTAGTTGTGGAGATAGGTAACAATCCTCTAAAAAAGTTAATTATTAGATAGGTAACTTCTGTCCATAAATGTTTAAAAAATCCATCCCATGATTTTATTTTTTCATTACTTCTAAGTACAGTCATGGCCAAAAGTTTTGAGAATAACACAAATATTATATTTTCACATGATCTGCTGCCCTCTGGTTTTTATGTGTGTTTGACAGATGTTTTTATCACAGACAGAAATATAATTGCAAACATATGAGTAACAAAACCTTAGATTGACAGTTAGAATGAGTTAATGCAGCAAGTCAATATTTGCAGTGTTGACCCTTCTTCTTCAGGACCTCTGCAATTCTCCCTGGCATGCTCTCAATCAACTTCTGGACCAAATCCTGACTGATAGCAGTCCATTCTTGCACAATCAATGCTTTCATTTTGTCAGAATTTTTAGGTTTTTGTTTGTCCACCCGTCTCTTGATGATTGACCACAAGTTCTCAATGGGATTAAGATCTGGGGAGTTTCCAGGCCATGGACCCAAAATCTCTATGTTTTGTTCCCTGAGCCATTTAGTTATCACCTTTACTTTATGGCAAGGTGCTCCATCATGCTGGAAAAGGCATTGTTGATCGCCAAACTGCTCTTGGAGGGTTGGGAGAAGTTGCTCTTGGAGGACATTCTGGTACCATTCTTTATTCATGGCTGTGTTTTTAGGCAAGACTGTGAGAGAGCCGATTCCCTTGGCTGAGAAGCAACCCCACACATGAATGGTTTCAGGATGCTTAACAGTTGGCATGAGACAAGACTGGTGGTAGCGCTCACCTTGTCTTCTCCGAATGAGGCATTTTCCTGATGTCCCAAACTATCGAAAAGGGATTCATCAGAGAAAATAACTTTACCCCAGTCCTCAGCAGTCCACTGCCTGTACCTTTTACAGAATATCAGTCTGTCCATGATGTTTTTTCTGGAGAGAAGTGGCTTCTTTGCTGCTCTCCTTGAGACCAGGCCTTGCTCCAAGAGTCTCCGCCTCACAGTGCGTGCAGATGCACTCACACCTGCCTGCTGCCATTCCTGAGCAAGCTCTGCACTGCTGGTAGCCCAATCCCGCAGCTGAAACACTTTTAAGAGACGGTCCTGGCGCTTGCTGGTCTTTCTTGGGCGCCCTGGAGCCTTTTTGGCAACAATGGAACCTCTCTCCTTGAAGTTCTTGATGATGCGATAGATTGTTGACTGAGGTGCAATCTTTCTAGCTGCGATACTCTTCCCTGTTAGGCCATTTTTGTGCATTGCAATGATGACTGCACGTGTTTCTTTAGAGATAACCATGGTAACAGAAGAGAAACAATGATGCCAAGCACCAGCCTCCTTTTAAAGTGTCCAGTGGTGTCATTCTTACTTAATCATGACAGATTGATCTCCAGCCATGTCCTCATCAACACCCACACCTGTGTTAATGGAGCAATCACTGAAAAGAGGTTAGCTGGTCCTTTTAAGGCAGGTCTGCAATGATGTTGAAATGTGTTTTGGGGGATAAAGTTCATTTTCTAGCCAAATATTGACTTTGCAAGTAATTGCTGTTAAGCTGATAACTCTTTATAACATTCTGGAGTATATGCAAATTGCCATTAGGAAAAGTGAAGCAGTAGAGTTTGTAAAAATTAATATTTGTGTCATTCTCAAAACTTTTGTCCATGACTGTACATGTGCCTATAGTCTAGTGTAGGTGTATTAATATACTTACCTACTGGTGATTTCTCTGGCATCCAGTGCCATTTCGCTGCTCTCCCTAGGATGTCACAGCAGTTCAGACTAGCTGGCTCCCTCTATTCCCCGTTGTGTGAGCCAGAACTCTCTTTCACACTTAAATCCTTGTGATGCTCCATTGACATACATTGTAAAGCCACTTTTACAATGTAAGCATCAGAGGAAACTGCAAAATTGCTGGAATGAGCAGTCTGTGATCGCTGTGAGCTAGCAGAGATCGGCGGACGGCCAAGCAGGTAAGTAATTATTAACTCTCTGCCTGTTAGTTCTTAGCCCCATAGTAAATATATAAAATAGTCCCAGATAACTACTCTAATGCTATACTAGACAAAATGGCAATTTTTCAAAATGGCATACCTAAGACTACAAACTCTTTGTACCCAGCATTCGGAAAAATTAACATTTTTGAAAGCTTTACATTTTATCTTTTTCCGCCACCATATAGCAATATAATAAAATTCTAGCTAGTGTAAGAATAAAAAGATAGCTACATTACAGTAAGTTATAAGTAATTGAATTCATCAACAGTTGTTAAAATTGTATTACTTTTCTTTCTCAATACTATTATTTTAACAATATACTGTAGACTTCAGAAATGTAATATGTAACCAAAATAAATTGTAAAATATGTACCGTAGTATTTTTTATTGTCCCTTTATTAATGAGCAGGATAAATGTAATTTCTACAGTTAGCTGTGGAGGAACATTCTATACACCCGGGAGAAACATTACTTCCCCCAATTACCCTAATGGCTATTACCCGAACCTGTCATGTGACTATAAAATCACATCTCCTTTTGGAAAGAGGGTAAGGTTTTCTTCTTTCTTTTAACAGTAAAATAAATAATAATTTTTCACAGTGATATAAAAATATACATTTTTCTAAAAAATTTAAAGGTTCACAAGACAAAAAATATTTAACACACAAACAGTGAATAAGCTATATTGGCAAAGTGGTAAACAGATGGATAAAACATTGGTATACAGTACTGTCATGATACTCCATTATACAAGGTAATAAAGCCCACAAAAAAGATGTGGAGGAAAAGATGTGAATAAAGAAAAAAGTAACCAGATAAGGTCTAATTAACCTGTAACAGGAGCTATAGTTATCATATATCCTGCAAATTACTCATTAAGAAGAGATTTTTAAATATAAACTACAGTACCTCCATCATACTGTAATTATAAAAAAGAAACCTTAAAGAAAATACACAACTGTTAAAATAATCTAAAATACTTATTGGGGCAATGGGGTCACATTAAATCTTATCACAGTATATTTAACAATTACTAAGCTATGTGACAAAATGCAACAAAACCCTACACACAAGGCATATTGACAAGACTTCAATTAGTATCTATAATATAACTCTGGGAGCGTCACTCTGTCTGAAGCCTTAATAGACTGGCCCAGGAGATCGCGGTATGCGTAAGCACTGAACGCATACCGCGATCTCTGGCACAACTTACCGATCCGATGTATCGGCGCCGCGTTGTCTTGCATGCCCAGTGCACGCTTTCCGGCGCCATATTGTGGAAGACACTGCAGTGTGTCTTCAAGAGAATGGCACCGGAAAGCGAGGACTGCGCAGGTACCGATATCGCTGTCATCTGCGCATGCCCAGTCAACGCTTTCTGGCACCATTTTCTTGAAGACAAACTGCAGTGTGTTCAAGAAAATGGCGCTGCAAAGCGAGAACTGCGCAGGCGCCGATACAATCCCGCCCTCTCCTGCACCTCAAGGCGAGACACAGGGCCCATATGAATGTCTGCATGAGAATGGTGCGGTGTGCGCAGGCTCACAGTGAATGTAACTGTCGCCTACGCGTCACCGCCATTTTAAAACCACTGCCCCCTCTGCTTACATCACTCCTGCATTTAATATGTAGCTGACGCCCAAAAATCGCACCCAGTTAAAAAAAAATAAACAGAACTGCGCCACACAGTGGCTCTGGAGTCCTGTCAGAAAAAAAAGCGTACGATATATACAGATAAATTCCGCGCCACACAGGGCCTCCGGTGTCTCAAAGAAAAAAAAATTGGGCACATATATTCTGCGCCATCCAGTGCCTCCAGTGTCAGAAAAATAAAAAATTGGGCACATATATTCTGCGCCATACAGCGCCTCCGGTGTCAGAAAAATAAAAAGTCAGCCACATATATTCTGCGCCATCCAGTGCCTCTGGTGTCAAAAAATAAAAATTGGGGACATATATTCTGAGCCATACAGTGCCTCCGGTGTCAGAAAAATAAAAAATTGGGCACATATATTCTGCGCCATCCAGTGCCTCTGGTGTCAGAAAAATTAAATATTGGGCACATATATTCTGCGCCATACAGTGCCTCCGGTGTCAGAAAAATAAAAATTTGGGCACATATATTCTGCGCCATACAATGACTCCAGTGTCAGAAAAAAAAAAGTTGGCCACATATATTCTTCGCCTTCCAGTGCCTCCGCTGTCAGAAAAATTAAATATTGGGCACATATATTCTGCGCCATACAGTGCCTCCAGTGTCAGAAAAAAAAAAGTTGGCCACATAAATTCTGCGCCATCCAGTGCCTCCGGTCTCAGAAAAATTAAATATTGGGCACATATATTCTGCGCCATCCAGTGCCTACGGTGTTAGAAAAATAAAAAATTGGGCATATATAATCTGCGCCATACATGGCCTCCGGTGTCAGAAAAATAAAAAATTGGGCACATATATTCTGCGCCATCCAGTGCCTCCAGTGTCAGAAAAATAAAAAGTTGGCAAAATATATTCTGCGCCATCCAGTGCCTCCGGTGTTAGAAAAATAAAAAATTGGGCACATATAATCTGTGCCATACAGGGCCTCCGGTGTCAGAAAAATAAAAAATTGGGCACATATATTCTGCGCCATCCAGTGCCTCCGACGTCAGAAAAATAAAAAGTTGGCCACATATATTCTGCGCCATCCAGTGCCTCCGGTGTCAGAAAAATAAAATGTTGGCCACATATATTCTGCGCCATACAGGGCCTCCGACGTCAGAAAAATAAAAAGTTGGCCACATATATTCTGCCCATCAGGCCTCCGGTGTCAGAAAAATAAATATTGGACACATATATTCTGCGCCATCCAGTGCCTCCAGAGTCAGAAAAATAAAAGTTGGCAACATATATTCTGCGCCATCCAGTGCCTCCGGTGTTAGAAAAATAATAAAATTGGGCACATATATCTGCGCCATACAGGGCCTCCGTGTCAGAAAAATAAAAAGTTGGCAACATATATTCTGCACCATCCAGTGCTACGGTGTCAGAAAAATAAAAAATTGGGCACATATATCTGCGCCATACAGTACCTCCAGTGTCAGAAAAAACAAATTGGCACATATATTCTGCCATCTAGTGCTTACGTTGTCAGAAAAATAAAAAATTGGGCACATATATTCTGCGCCATACAGTACCTCCAGTGTCAGAAAAAACAAAATTGGGCACATATATTCTGGCCATACAGGGCCTCGTTCAGAAAAATAAAAATTGGCACATATATTCTGCGCCATACAGTGCCTCCAGTGTCAGAAAAATAAATATTGGGCACATATATTCTAGCCATACAGGCCTCCGGTTCAGAAAAATAAAAGTTGGCCACAATATTCTGCGCCATACAGTGCCTCCGTGTCAGAAAAATAAAATTGGGCACATATATTCTGCGCCATAAGTGCCTCCGGTGTCAGAAAAATAAAATGTGGCCACATATATTCTGCGCCATACAGCGCCTCCAGTGTCAGAAAAATAAAAAGTTGGCAACATATTTCTGCGCCATCCAGTGCCTCCGGTGTCTGCAGAAAAATAAAAAATTGGCCACATATATTCTGCGCCATACAGGCCTCCAGTGTCTAAGAAAAATAAAAATTGGCACATATTTCTGCGCCATACAGTGCCTCCGGTCTGACAGAAAAATGAAAAATTGGGCACATATATTCTCGCCATACAGTGCCTCCAGTGTCGAAAAATAAAAAGTTGGCCACATATATTCTGCGCCATCAGTGCCTCGGTGTCAGAAAAATAAAAATTGGCACATATATTCTGCGCCATACAGTGCCTCCGAGTCAGAAAAATAAAAAGTTGGCCACATATATTCTGCCCATCAGGCCTCCGGTGTCAGAAAAATATAAATATTGGCATATATTCTAGCGCCATACAGTGCCTCCGGTGTCTGACAGAAAAATAAAAAAATTGGCACATATATTCTGCGCCATACAGTGCCTCCGGTGTCTGACAGAAAAATAAAAAATTGGCACATATATCTTGCCCATACAGTGCCTCCGGTCTCAGAAAAATAAAAAATAGGCACATATATTCTGCGCCATACAGTGCCTCCAGTGTCAGAAAAATAAAAAATTGGCACATATATTCTGCGCCATACAGTGCCTTTGGTGTTCAAAAAAATAAAAATTGGGCACATATATTCTGCGCCATACAGAAGCCTCCGGTGTCTGACAGAAAAAATGATTAAAAGTGCCTCGCGACAGAATAAATTCCTTGCGCCATACACATGCCTCCGGTGTCTGACAGAAAAATAAAAAATTGGCCCACATATATTCGCGCCATACAGTGCCTCCGTGTCTGACAGAAAAATAAAAAATTGCGCACATATATTCTGCGCCATACAGTGCCTCCGGTCTCAGAAAAATAAAAATTGGGCACATATATTCTGCGCCATACAGTGCCTCCGGTCTCAGAAAAATAAAAATTGGCACTAGTATTCTGCGCCATCAGTGCCCGCGTACAGAAAAATAAGAAATTGGGCCGATATATCGCCATCAGTGCTCGACTGTCGAGAAATTAAAAGTTGCCCATATTTCCATCAGTGCCTCCGGTGTCAGAAAATAAAAAATTGGCACATATATTCTGCGCCATCAGTGCCTCCGGTGTCAGAAAATTAAAATTGGCACATATATTCTGCTCCATCAGTGCTCCGGTCAGAAAAATAAAAATTGGCACATATATTCTGCGCCATCCATTTTGCCTCTGGTGTCAAAAAATAAAAATTGGACATATATTCTGGCCATCAGTGTCCGGTGTCAGAAAAATAAAAAGTTGCCACATATATTCGCGCCATCCAGTGCCTCCAGTGTCGAAAAATAAAAAATTGGCCCATATATTCGGCCATCAGTGCCTCGGTGTCCAAAAAAAAAATTGGGACATATATTCTGAGCCATACAGTGTCCGGTTCAGAAAAATAAAAATTGCAATATATTCTGCGCCATAGTGCCTCCGGGTCAGAAAATAAAAATTGGCACATATATTCTGCGCCATCAGTGCCTCCGGTCGAAAAAATAAAAAATTGCCCATATATTCGCGCCATACAGTGTCTCGGTGTCAGAAAAATAAAAATTGGCAATATATTCTGCGCCATCAGTGCTCGGTGTCAGAAAATAAAAATTGGCCATATATTCTGCCCATCAGTGCTCCGGTGTCAGAAAAATAAAAAATTGGGCACATATATTCTGCGCCATACAGTGCCTTGGTGTCAAAAAATAAAAAATTGGGACATATATTCTCGCCATACAGTGCCTCCGTGTCAGAAAAATAAAAAGTTGCCACATATATTCTGCGCCATCAGTGCCTCCGGTGTCGAAAAATAAAAAATTGGCACATATATCTGCGCCATACAGTGCCTCGGTGTCAAAAAATAAAAAATTGGCACATATATTCTGCGCCATACAGTGCCTCCGGTTCAGAAAAATAAAAATTGGGCACATATATTCTGTGCCATACAGTCTCCAGTGTCAGAAAAATAAAAAGTTGGCCACATATATTCTGCGCCATACAGTGCCTCTGTTATGACAGAAAATAAAAAATTGCCACATATATTGGCGCCATCAGTGTCCGGTCGACAAAAAAATAAAAAAATTGGTCAAAATATAATCTGCGCCATACAGTGCTCCGTTCCAGAAAATAAAAATTGGGCAAATATATTCTGCGCCATACAGTACCTCGTGTCAGAAAAATAAAAATTGGGCACATATATTCTCGCCATACAGGCCTCCGGTTCAAAAAATAAAAATTGGGCACATATTCTGCGCCATACAGTCCTCCGTGTCTGACAGAAAAATAAAAATTGCCGCATATAATCTGCGCCATACAGTGCCTCCGGTCTCAGAAAAATAAAAAATTGCGGCACATATATTCTGCGCCATACAGTGCCTACGGTTCAGAAAAATAAAAATTTGGACACATATATTCTGCGCCATACAGTGCCTCCAGTGTCAGAAAAATAAAAAGTTGGCCACATATATCTGCGCCATACAGTGCCTCTGGTGTCTGACAGAAAAATATAAAATTGCCTACATATATTTCGGCGCCATCAGTGCCTCCGGTGTCTGACAGAAAAAAAAAATTGTCACATATAATCTGCGCCATACAGTGCATCCGGTCTCAGAAAAATAAAAAATTGGGCAAATATATTCTGCTCCATACAGTGCCTCCGGTGTCAAGAAAAATAAAAATTGGCACATATATTCTGCGCCATACAGTACCTCCTGGTTCAGAAAAAAAAAAATTGGGCACATATATTCTGCGCCATACAGTGCTCCGGTGTCTGACAGAAAATAAAAATTGGCCACATATAATCTGCGCCATACAGTGCCTCCGGTTCAGAAAAATAAAAAATTGGGCACATATATTCTGCCATACAGTGCCTCCGGTGTCAGAAAAATAAAAATATTGGCACAATATTCTGCGCCATACAGTGCCTCCGTGTCAGAAAAATAAAAAGTTTGGCCACATATATTCTGCGCCATACAGTGCCTCGGTGTCTGACAGAAAAATATAAAATTGCCCATATATTCGGCGCCATACAGTGCCTCCGGTGTCTGACAGAAAAATAAAAAATTGCGCACATATATTCTGCGCCATACAGTGCCTCCGGTCTCAGAAAAATAAAAAATTGGGCACATATATTCTGCGCCATCCAGTGCCTCCGGTCTCAGAAAAATAAAAAATTGGGCACTAGAGTTGAGCATTCCGATACCGCAAGTATCGGGTATCGGCCGATATTCGCTGTATCGGACTTTAGATACTTAGTTCCGATATTTTCCATATATCGTATACCGGAATCGGAAGATCCCATAATTCTTTGAGAGGCAATGTGATTTTAGTCAGCCAATGAGGAATCCTAAGAAGTGTGGGCACATCCTGTACTGCTGCGGTCATGTTAACTAATGGCATGGCTGTGATTGGATGCTGAAATGATGTCAGAATGCACTATAAAAGGCGCCGCCGCCATTTTAGCGTCACTGTGCTGTGAATTCAGTTAGGGACAGAACGCTGCTCTGCTGACTCTGAGGGACAGTTAGAGATTGCGATTTTGTGTACTGTGCTTTAGGCAGGCTAGTTTAACAACCGTTGTGTAAAGCTTCCTTTAGCCTTGCAGTGTTGTTTTCACAGCTCTGCAAGGTCTGTGTGTGAGTGCAGGTGAAGCGCTGCAGTTTGCTCTGCATCCAACGCTGTTTGTAGGCATCTGCACATGTCACTCACAGACTCTTTTTTTTTTTTTCTTTAGTGTAATTCTTGCAGCTCCATTCAATTGAAATTATAGTGTGACGTGCTTCCATCCGTATCCAATACATTGGTTGCAAACACTATAGAAGTCCAAAAAGGAGCCTTTCAAAGATAGTGACCAGTTGTGTGCACTGCAGTGTTCACTCTAGTCTGAGATATATATTTTTTTTGGTGAGTGCAGATCACGCTCCAGTTAGTTCTTAAACCACTGCTGGTTATAGTCTGCTGAATGTGTGTCACTGCCTCATCCTTGTCATTTTTCTATAATTGTTGCTGCTCCATTCTATGTAAAATAACTCCAATCTATTAGTGTGACGCGCTTCCATCCGTATACAATACATTCGTTGCAAACACTATAGAAGTCCACAAAGGAGCCTTTCACAGATAGTGACCAGTTGTGTGCACTGCAGTGTTCACTCTAGTTTTTTTTGCTGAGTGCAGATCAAGCTCCAGTTAGTTCTTAAACCACTGCTGGTTATAGTCTGCTGAACGTGTGTCACTGCCTCATCCTTGTCATTTTTCTATAATTGTTGCTGCTCCATTCTATTTAAAATAACTCCAATCTATTAGTGTGACGCGCTTCCATCCGTATCCAATACATTGGTTGCAAACACTATAGAAGTCCACAGAGGAGCCTTTCACAGATAGTGACCAGTTGTGTGCACTGCAGTGTTCACTCTAGTCTGTGATATATTTTTTTTTGCTGAGTGCAGATCACGCTCCAGTTAGTTCTTAAACCACTGCTGGTTATAGTCTGCTGAACGTGTGTCACTGCCTCATCCTTGTCATTTTTCTATAATGTTGCTGCTCCATTCTATTTAAAATAACTCCAATCTATTAGTGTGACGCGCTTCCATCCGTATACAATACATTGGTTGCAAACACTATAGAAGTCCACAAAGGAGCCTTTCAAAGATAGTGACCAGTTGTGTGCACTGCAGTGTTCACTCTAGTCTGTGATATATTTTTTTTTTGCTGAGTGCAGATCACGTTCCAGTTAGTTCTTAAACCACTGCTGGTTATATTCTGCTGAACGTGTGTCACTGCCTCATCCTTGTCATTTTTCTATAATTGTTGCTGCTCCATTCTATTTAAAATAACTCCAATCTATTAGTGTGACGCTTCCATCCGTATACAATACATTCGTTGCAAACACTATAGAAGACCACAAAGGAGCCTTTCACAGATAGTGACCAGTTGTGTGCACTGCAGTGTTCACTCTAGTCTGTGATATATTTTTTTTTTGCTGAGTGCAGATCACGCTCCAGTTAGTTCTTAAACCACTGCTGGTTATAGTCTGCTGAACGTGTGTCACTGCCTCATCCTTGTCATTTTTCTATAATTGTTGCTGCTCCATTCTATTTAAAATAACTCCAATCTATTAGTGTGACGCGCTTCCATCCGTAAACAATACATTGGTTGCAAACACTATAGAAGTCCACAAAGGAGCCTTTCAGAGATAGTGACCAGTTAGTTGTGTGCACTGCAGTGTTCACTCTAGTCTGTGATATATTTTTTTTTGCTGAGTGCTGATCACGCTCCAGTTAGTTCTTAAACCACTGCTGGTTATAGTCTGCTGAACGTGTGTCACTGCCTCATCCTTGTCATTTTTCTATAATTGTTGCTGCTCCATTCTATTTAAAATAACTCCAATCTATTAGTGTGACGCGCTTCCATCCGTATACAATACATTTGTTGCAAACACTATAGAATTCCACAAAGGAGCATTTCACAGATAGTGACCAGTTGTGTGCACTGCAGTGTTCACTCTAGTCTGTGATATATATTTTTTTTGCTGAGTGCAGATCACGCTCCAGTTACTTCTTAAACCACTTCTGTTTATAGTCTGCTGAACCTGTGTCACTGCCTCATCCTTGTCATTTTTCTATAATTGTTGCTGCTCCATTCTATTTAAAATAACTCCAATCTATTAGTGTCGCGCTTCCATCCGTATACAATACATTGTTGCAAACACTATAGAAGTCCACAAATTAGCCTTTCAGAGATAGTGACCAGTTAGTTGTGTGCACTGCAGTGTTCACTCTAGTCTGTGATATATTTTTTTTTTGCTGAGTGCAGATCACGCTCCAGTTAGTTCTTAAACCACTGCTGGTTATAGTCTGCTGAACGTGTGTCACTAGCCTCATCCTTGTCATTTTTCTATAATTGTTGCTGCTCCATTCTATTTAAAATAACTCCAATCTATAGTGTGACGCGCTTCCATCCTATCCAATACATTGGTTGCAAACTCTATAGAAGTCCACAAAGGAGCCTTTCACAGATAGTGACCAGTTGTGTGCACTGCAGTGTTCACTCTAGCTTTGATATATATTGTGTGCCTGTTCATTAGTTATTTTTTATCGGAACGCTCATTATCTTACTGGTGTGTGGTGTCTTATCTTATTTATAATGTTGCTGTCCATTATTTAAAATAACTCCAACTTTAGTGGACGGTTCATCGTCAATACTTGTTAACCTATAGAAGTCCACAAAGGCCTTTCAAATATGCAGTGTGACTGCAGTGTTCACCTCTTGAATATTTTTTTTTTCTATCGATCACTCCATTATTTTAACCACTGCTGTTATCTGCTGAAGTTGCACTCCCATCGCATTTTTATAATTGTTGTGTCCATCATTTAAAATAACTCAATTATTATGTGACGTCCATCCGCTACATTGGTTCAAACCTATAGTCAAGGACTTAAGTATGCATGTCACTGCATGTTCATTAGTCTGTGATAATTTTTTTTTGCTATGCGACACGCTCCATTAGTTTAACACTGTGGTTTAGTCTGCTAAGGTTCACTGCACTTGTTTTTCATAATTGTTCTGCTCATTTATTTAAATCCAATCATTAGTTAGCTTCCACCGTAAATCATTTGTTGAACTAGAATTCCACAAGGACTTTAAGTGTGCCATTTTGTACTCATTTACTTATCGTGATAATATTTTCTGAGCAATCACGCCCTACTTAAACACGCTTTATAGTTGTGAACTGTGTCACTCCTATCTTGTATTTTTTTATTTTGCTGTCCATTCTTTAAAATAATCATCTATGTGGTTTCCATCCGTCAATCATTGTTGCAAACCTTGAATCCAAAATGGCCCTTTAAATAACCATTTTGTGTGACGCGTTCATCGTTAAATTTTTTTTTTCTGAGTCAAAAGCCTTAGTTCTTAACATGTTTGTCCTGACGTGTTCACTGCTCTTGTTTTTTTTTAATTGTGCTGCTCCATTTATTTAAAATAACTCCCTTTAGTTGACGGTTCCTCCTATCCATCATTTTCAATATGAGTCCACAAAGACTTTAAAATCCTTGTGTGCGCATTATCATCTGTGAAATTTTTTTTGCTGATCAGATCAGTCCAGTGTTCTTAACACTGCTGTTATAGTCTGTGAAACTGTTTCTGCTATCCTGTCATTTTTTCTATAATTTTTGCTCATTCTATTTAATCCAATCTTTAGTGTGCGCTTCCATCCGTTCCAATACATTGTGTGCAAACCTATAAATCCAAAGACTTTCAAGATAGTGACCAGTTTGTGCATGCAGTGTTCACTCTAGATAATGATTTATTATGCGATGGTAGCTCAGTTACGTCTTAAACCATTTGTTTGTTGTGACTGTCCGCCATCATCTTCATTTTTAATTGTTGCTGCTCCATCTATTTAAAATAATTCCATCTATATATTGCCGCTCCATCCGTATCAAAATTGTTGCAACACTATAGAGCCACAAGTACTTTTCGATGGACCAGTTAGTTCCAGTGTTCATCAGTTAGTGAATATTTTTTGTACTGAGGCAGTCACCTCGTTATTCTTAACCTGCTGGTTATATCGCTCAACGTTGTCATGCCTCATCCTGTCATTTTCTATAATTTGCTGCTCCATTCTATTTAAATAACTCCAATCTATTAGTGTGACGCCTCCATCCTATAATACATTGTTTGCAAACTATAGATCCACAAAGAGCCTTTCAAGATATGACCAGTTGTGTGCACTGCAGTGTTCACTCTAGTCTGTGATATATTTTTTTTGCTGAGTGCAGATCACGCTCCAGTTAGTTCTTAAACCACTGTGGTTATATCTGCTGAAGTGTGTCACTCGCCTCATCCTTGTCTTTTTCTATAATTGTTGCTGCTCCATTCATTTAAAATAACTCCAATTATTAGTGTGCGCGTTCATCCGTATCAATACATTGTTGCAACACTATAGAAGTCCACAAAGGCCTTTCAAGTAGTGACCAGTTGTGTGCACTGCAGTGTTCATCTAGTCTGTATATTTTTTTTTTGCTGAGCAGATCACGTCCATTAGTCTTAAACCATGCTGGTTATGTTGCTGAACAGTGTCACTCCTCATCTTGTCATTTTTTCTATAATTGTTGTGCTCCATTCTATTTAAAATAACTCCAATCTATTAGTGTGACTGGTTCCCATCCTACAATAATTGGTTTGCAAACACTATAAAGTCACAAGGACTTTAAGTGTGACCGTTGTGTGCACTGCATGTTCATCTAGTGTGATATATTTTTTTTTTGTGAGTGCGGTCACGTCAGTTAGTTCTTAACATGTGTTATAGTCTGCTGAACGTGTGTCACTAGCCTCATCTTGTCATTTTCTATAATGTTGCTGCTCCTATTCTATTTAAAATAACTCCAATCTATTAGTTTTGACGCGCTTCCTTCCGTATTCTATACTTTGTTCAATCATATAGAGTCACAAAGGGCCTTTCTAGATAGTGCCAGTTGTTGTACACTGCAGGTTCACTAGTTGTGATATAGTTTTTTTTGACTGAGTTGCATCCGCTCTCAGTTAGTTTTTTACCTATGCTGGTTATAGTTGCTGAACGTGTGTCTGCCTCATCCTTGTCATTTTTCTATAATTGTTGCTGCCCATTCTATTTAAAATAATCCAATCTATTAGTGTGACGCGTTCCATCCGTATCCATACATTGGTTGCAAACACTATAAAGTTCCACAAAGGAGATTTCAAAGTAGTACCAGTGTGTGCACTGCAGTGTTCACTGTCTTGTTGATATATTTTTTTTTTTGCTGAGGCAGATCAGCTCCAGTTAGTTCTTAAACCACTGTGTTTATAGTCTGCTGAAGTGTGTCACTGCCTCTCCTTGTCTTTTTCTATAATTGTTGCTTCCATTCTATTTTAAATAATCCAATCTATTAGTACGCGCTTAAACGTATACAAAATTGGTTGCAAACATATAGAAGTCCACAAA
>JARQOD010004659.1:0-53270 GCA_033576555.1 Oophaga sylvatica
TTAAATGGCGCCTTAGATGTCAGGTCCTTTACCCGCTCTGCTTTCTGCCCAGACACGGAGAAGATGACATATTATATCCCAGAGCTGCGCTCACTATTCTGCTGGTGCAGTCACTGTGTACATACATTACATTACTGATCCTGAGTTACATCCTGTATTATACTCCAGAGCTGCACTCACCATTCTGCTGGTGCAGTCACTGTGTACATACATTACATTACTGATCCTGAGTTACATCCTGTATTATACTCCAGAGCTGCACTCACTATTCTGCTGGTGCAGTCACTGTGTACATACATTACATTACTGATCCTGAGTTACATCCTGTTTATCCAGAGCTGCACTCAC
The DNA here is from genome assembly GCA_033576555.1 of Oophaga sylvatica. Taxonomy (NCBI): domain Eukaryota; kingdom Metazoa; phylum Chordata; class Amphibia; order Anura; family Dendrobatidae; genus Oophaga; species Oophaga sylvatica. The sequence goes on from JARQOD010004659.1 coordinate 349, forward strand.
TATTCTGCTGGTGCAGTCACTGTGTACATTACATTACTGATCCTGAGTTACTCTGTATTATACTCAGAGCTGCACTCACTATTCTGCTGGTGCAGTCACTGTGTACATACATACATTACTGATCCTGAGTTACATCTGTATTATATCCCAGAGCTGCACTCACTATTCTGCTGGTGCAGTCACTGTGTACATACATTACTGATCCTGAGTTACATCCTGATTATACCCAGAGCTGCACTCACTATTCTGCTGGTGCGTCACTGTGTACATACATTACTGATCCTGAGTTACATCCTGTATTATACTCCAGAGCTCACTCACTATTCTGCTGGTGCAGTCACTGTGTACATACATTACTGATCCTGAGTTACATCTGTATTATACCAGAGCTGCACTCACTATTCTGCTGGTGCAGTCACTGTGTACATACATACATTACTGATCCTGGTTATCTGTTTTACCCAGAGCTGCACTCACTATTCTGCTGGTGCAGTCACTGTGTACATACATTACTGATCCTGAGTTACATCCTGTATTATACCCAGAGCTGCACTCACTTTCTGCTGGGCAGTCACTGTGTACATACATTACTGATCTGAGTTACTCCTGTATTATACTCCAGAGCTGCACTCTATTCTGCTGGTGCGTCACTGTGTACAACATTACATTATGATCTGAGTTAATCCTGTATTATACCCAGAGCTGCACTCACTATTCTGCTGGTGCAGTCACTGTGTACTACATTACATTTGATCCTGAGTTACCCTGTATTATACCCAGAGCTGCATCACTATTCTGCTGGTGCGTCACGTGTACATACATTACATTACTGATCTGAGTACTCCTGTATTATACCCAGAGCTGCACTCACTATCTGTGGTGCAGTCACTGTGTACAATACATTACTGATCCTGAGTTACATCCTGTATTATACCCAGGCTGCACTCACATTCTGCTGGTGCAGTCACTGTGTACATACATTACATTACTGATCCTGGTTACATCCTGTATTATCTCCAGAGCTGCACTCACTATTCTGCTGGTGCAGTCACTGTGTACATAATCATTACTGATCCTGAGTTACTCCTGTATTATATCCAGAGCTGCTCACTATCTGCTGGTGCAGTCACTGTGTACATACATTACTGATCTGAGTTACATCCTGTATTATACTCCAGAGCTGCACTCACTATTCTGTGTGCAGTCACTGTGTACATACATTACATTATGATCCTGAGTTAATCCTGTATTATACTCAGAGCTGCACTCACTATTCTGCTGGTGCAGTCACTGTGTACATACATTACATTATGATCCTGAGTTATCCTGTTTATACCCAGAGCTGCACTCACTATTCTGCTGGTGCAGTCACTGTGTACATACATACATTAGATCTGAGTTAATCCTGTATTAATCCAGAGCTGCACTCACTATTCTGCTGGTGCAGTCACTGTGTACATTACATTACTGATCTGAGTTAATCCTGTATTATACTCCAGAGCTGCACTCACTATTCTGCTGTGCAGTCACTGTGTACATACATTACATTACTGATCCTGAGTTACATCTGTATTATATCCAGAGCTGCACTCATATTCTGCTGGTGAGTCACTGTGTCAACATTACATTACTGATCCTAGTTAATCCTGTATTTACCCAGAGCTGCTCACTATTCTGTGGTGCAGTCACTGTGTCTACATACATTACTGATCCTGAGTTACATCTGTATTATACTCAGAGCTGCACTCACTATTTGCTGTGCAGTCACTGTGTACTACATTACATTACTGACAGTCACTGTGTACATACATTACATTACTGATCCTGAGTTACATCCTGTATTATACTCCAGAGCTGCACTCACTATTCTGCTGGTGCAGTCACTGTGTACATACATTACATTACTGATCCTGAGTTACATCCTGTATTATACTCCAGAGCTGCACTCACTATTCTGCTGGTGCAGTCACTGTGTACATACATTACATTACTGATCCTGAGTTACATCCTGTATTATATCCCAGAGCTGCACTCACTTATTCTGCTGGTGCAGTCACTGTGTACATACATTACATTACTGATCCTGAGTTACATCCTGTATTATACTCCAGAGCTGCACTCACTATTCTGCTGGTGCAGTCACTGTGTACATACATTACATTACTGATCCTGAGTTACATCCTGTATTATACTCCAGAGCTGCACTCACTATTCTGCTGGTGCAGTCACTGTGTACATACATTACATTACTGATCCTGAGTTACATCCTGTATTATACTCCAGAGCTGCCTCACTATTTCTGCTGGTGCAGTCACTGTGTACATACATTACATTATGATCCTGAGTTACATCCTGTATTATACCCCAGAGCTGCACTCACTATTCTGCTGGTGCAGTCACTGTGTACATACATTACTGATCCTGAGTTACATCCTGTATTATACCCCAGAGCTGCACTCACTATTCTGCTGGTGCAGTCACTGTGTACATACATTATATGTCCTGAGTTACATCTGTATTATACTCCAGAGCTGCACTCACTATTCTGCTGGTGCAGTCACGTGTAACATTACATTACTGATCCTGAGTTACATCCTGTATTATACCCAGAGCTGCACTCACTATCTGCTGGTGCAGTCACTGTGTACATACATTACTGATCCTGAGTTACATCCGTATTATTTCCAGAGCTGCACTCACTATTCTGCTGGTGCAGTACTGTGTACTACATTACATTACTGATCTGAGTTACATCCTGTATTATATCCAGAGCTGCACTCACTATTCTGCTGGTGCAGTCACTGTGTAATACATTACATTACTGATCCTGAGTTACATCCTGTATTATACTCCAGGCTGCACTCACTATTCTGTGGTGCAGTACTGTGTACATTACATTACTGATCCTGATTACATCCTGTATTATAACCAAGAGCACTCACTATTCTGCTGGTGCAGTCACTGTGTCATACATTACATTACTGATCCTGAGTTACATCCTGTATTATACTCCAGAGCTGCACTCACTATTCTGCTGGTGCAGTCACTGTGTAACATACATTACTGATCCTGAGTTATCCTGTATTATACTCCAGAGCTGCACTCACTATTCTGCTGGTGCAGTCACTGTGTACATACATTACATTATGATCCTGAGTTACATCCTGTATTATATCCAGAGCTGCACTCACTATTCTGCTGGTGCAGTCACTGTGTACATACATTACATTACTGATCCTGGTTACATCCTGTATTATACTCCAGAGCTGCACTCACTATTCTGCTGGTGCAGTCACTGTGTACATACATTACATTACTGATCCTGAGTTATCCTGTATTATATCCAGAGCTGCCCACTATTCTGCTGGTGCAGTCACTGTGTACATACTTAATTACTGATCCTGAGTTACATCCTGTATTATACTCCAGAGCTGCACTCACTATTCTGCTGGTGCAGTCACTGTGTACATACATTACATTATGATCCTGAGTTAATCCTGTATTATACTCAGAGCTGCACTCACTATTTGCTGGTGCAGTCACTGTGTACATACATTACATTATGATCCTGAGTTAATCCTGTATTATACTCCAGAGCTGCACTCACTATTCTGCTGGTGCAGTCACTGTGTACATACATTACATTACTGATCTGAGTTACATCCTGTATTATACTCAGAGCTGCACTCACTATTCTGCTGGTGCAGTCACTGTGTACATACATTACATTACTGATCCTGAGTTACATCCTGTATTATACTCCAGAGCTGCACTCACTATTCTGCTGGTGCAGTCACTGTGTACATACATTACATTACTGATCTGAGTTACATCCTGTATTATACTCCAGAGCTGCACTCATATTCTGCTGGTGCAGTCACTGTGTACATACATTACATTACTGATCTGAGTTATCATCCTGTATTATACTCCAGAGCTGCATCACTATTCTGCTGGTGCAGTCACTGTGTACATACATTACATTACTGATCCTGAGTTACATCTGTATTATACTCCAGAGCTGCACTCACTATTCTGCTGGTGCAGTCACTGTGTACAATACATTACTGATCCTGAGTTACATCCTGTATTTATACTCCAGAGCTGCACTCACATATTCTGCTGGTGCAGTCACTGTGTACATACATTACATTACTGATCCTGAGTTACATCCTGTATTATACCCAGAGCTGCACTCACTATTCTGCTGGTGCAGTCACTGTGTACATACATTACATTACTGATCCTGAGTTACATCCTGTATTATACTCCAGAGCTGCACTCACTATTCTGCTGGTGCAGTCACTGTGTACATTACATTACTGATCCTGAGTTACATCCTGTATTATACTCCAGAGCTGCACTCACTATTCTGCTGGTGCAGTCACTGTGTACATACATTACATTATGATCCTGAGTTACATCCTGTATTATACTCCAGAGCTGCACTCACTATTCTGCTGGTGCAGTCACTGTGTACATACATTACATTATGATCCTGAGTTACATCCTGTATTATACTCCAGAGCTGCACTCACTATTCTGCTGGTGCAGTCACTGTGTACATTACATTACTGATCTGAGTTACATCCTGTATTATACTCCAGAGCTGCACTCACTATTCTGCTGGTGCAGTCACTGTGTCAACATTACATTACTGATCCTGAGTTACATCCTGTATTATACTCCAGAGCTGCACTCACTATTCTGCTGGTGCAGTCACTGTGTACATACATTACATTACTGATCCTGAGTTACATCCTGTATTATACTCCAGAGCTGCACTCACTATTCTGCTGGTGCAGTCACTGTGTACATACATTACATTACTGATCCTGAGTTACATCCTGTATTATACTCCAGAGCTGCACTCACTATTCTGCTGGTGCAGTCACTGTGTACATACATTACATTACTGATCCTGAGTTACATCCTGTATTATACCCAGAGCTGCACTCACTATTCTGCTGGTGCAGTCACTGTGTACAACATTACATTACTGATCCTGAGTTACATCCTGTATTATACTCCAGAGCTGCACTCACTATTCTGCTGGTGCAGTCACTGTGTACATACATTACATTACTGATCCTGAGTTACATCCTGTATTATACTCCAGAGCTGCACTCACTATTCTGCTGGTGCAGTCACTGTGTACATACATTACATTACTGATCCTGAGTTACATCCTGTATTATACTCCAGAGCTGCACTCACTATTCTGCTGGTGCAGTCACTGTGTACATACATTACATTACTGATCCTGAGTTACATCCTGTATTATACCCCAGAGCTGCACTCACTATTCTGCTGGTGCAGTCACTGTGTACATACATTACATTACTGATCCTGAGTTACATCCTGTATTATACTCCAGAGCTGCACTCACTATTCTGCTGGTGCAGTCACTGTGTACATACATTACATTACTGATCCTGAGTTACATCCTGTATTATACTCCAGAGCTGCACTCACTATTCTGCTGGTGCAGTCACTGTGTACATACATTACTGATCCTGAGTTACATCCTGTATTATACCCCAGAGCTGCACTCACTATTCTGCTGGTGCAGTCACTGTGTACATACATTACATTACTGATCCTGAGTTACCTCCTGTATTATACCCCAGAGCTGCACTCACTATTCTGCTGGTGCAGTCACTGTGTACATACATTACATTACTGATCCTGAGTTACATCCTGTATTATACTCCAGAGCTGCACTCACTATTCTGCTGGTGCAGTCACTGTGTACATACATTACATTACTGATCCTGAGTTACATCCTATATTATACTCCAGAGCTGCACTCACTATTCTGCTGGTGGAGTCACTGTGTACATACATTACTGATCCTGAGTTACCTCCTGTATTATACCCCAGAGCTGCACTCACTATTCTGCTGGTGCAGTCACTGTGTACATACATTACATTACTGATCCTGAGTTACATCCTGTATTATAGAGCTGCACTCACTATTCTGCTGGTGCAGTCACTGTGTACATACATTACATTACTGATCCTGAGTTACATCCTGTATTATACTCCAGAGCTGCACTCACTATTCTGCTGGTGCAGTCACTGTGTACATACATTACATTACTGATCCTGAGTTACATCCTGTATTATACTCCAGAGCTGCAATCACTATTCTGCTGGTGCAGTCACTGTGTACATACATTACATTACTGATCCTGAGTTACCTCCTGTATTATACTCCAGAGCTGCACTCACTATTCTGCTGGTGCAGTCACTGTGTACATTACATTACTGATCCTGAGTTACATCCTGTATTATACTCCACAGCTGCACTCACTATTCTGCTGGTGCAGTCACTGTGTACATACATTACATTACTGATCCTGAGTTACCTCCTGTATTATACTCCAGAGCTGCACTCACTATTCTGCTGGTGCAGTCACTGTGTACATACATTACATTACTGATCCTGAGTTACATCCTGTATTATACTCCAGAGCTGCACTCACTATTCTGCTGGTGCAGTCACTGTGTACATACATTACATTACTGATCCTGAGTTACATCCTGTATTATACAACAGAGCTGCACTCACTATTCTGCTGGTGCAGTCACTGTGTACATACATTACATTACTGATCCTGAGTTACATCCTGTATTATACTCCAGAGCTGCACTCACTATTCTGCTGGTGCAGTCACTGTGTACATACATTACATTACTGATCCTGAGTTACATCCTGTATTATACTCCAGAGCTGCACTCTCTATTCTGCTGGTGCAGTCACTGTGTACATACATTACATTACTGATCCTGAGTTACATCCTGTATTATACTCCATAGCTGCACTCACCTTCAGAAAGCAGAGGTCATCCTGCTCCTGGAGCAGGCTCTGCACTCGGCTCCTCATCCTCTCGTACTCCTGCCGTTTCTTCGTCAAGACGCTCTGGGTGAAGTTGAATTTGCTGGTGACTTTCTGCTCCTCCTCCTCGATCTTCGCCATGGACAGGCGCCGCTCCTCATCAATCAGACCCTTGATCTCCTCGTACTCGGCCTCCAGTTGTTCTTTCTTCTTTCTTGTGATTTCCTGAACAATTGTAGAATAATGAATGTGTGTCGCTCCTCAGGGGTGGGGTTCAATATTAGACACGCCCACTCACCAGCAGTCGCCTCTGCTCTCTCTGCACCTCCTCCGCTGTACTCGTCGCCTTCTCAATCTTCTGGTTCATAGATTTCAACACATTCATGTAATGAAGCTGGAAGGAGATCAGATCACGGTGACATCAAGATACTGTCCTCCGCACCTCACACTACTGTGTGCCCCTCTCCTCCGCACCTCACACTACCGTGTGTCCCTCACACTACCGTATGCCCCTCTCCTCTGCACCTCACACTACCGTGTGCCCCTCCTCCGCACCTCACCCTACCGTGTGCCTCTCTCCGCTGCACCTCACCCTACCGTGTGCCTGTCTCCGCTGCACCTCACCCTACCGTATGTCCCTCTCCTCCGCACCTCACCCTACCGTGTGACCCTCTCCTCCGCACCTTACCCTACCGTGTGTCCCTCTCCTCCGCACCTCACACTACCATGTGCCCCTCTCCTTTTTGTGTTACACACTGTGTGCCCGACACTACACTGTCTGGTTCCCGCCTTACTGCACTAAACTGTCTGGTTCCCGCCTTACTGCACTACACTGTCTGGTTCCCGCCTTACTGCACTACACTGTCTGGTTACCAGCTTACTGCACTACACTGTCTGGTTACCGGCTTACTGCACTACACTGTCTGGTTACCAGCTTACTGCACTACACTGTCTGGTTACCGCCTTACTGCACTACACTGTCTGGTTACCAGCTTACTGCACTACCCTGTCTGGTTACCAGCTTACTGCACTACACTGTCTGGTTACCGGCTTACTGCACTACACTGTCTGGTTACCAGCTTACTGCACTACACTGTCTGGTTCCCAGCTTACTGCACTACACTGTCTGGTTACCAGCTTACTGCACTACACTGTCTGGTTCCCAGCTTACTGCACTACACTGTCTGGTTCCCGCCTTACTGCACTACACTGTCTGGTTCCCGCCTTACTGCACTACACTGTCTGGTTACCAGCTTACTGCACTACACTGTCTGGTTACCGGCTTACTGCACTACACTGTCTGGTTACCAGCTTACTGCACTACACTGTCTGGTTACCGCCTTACTGCACTACACTGTCTGGTTACCAGCTTACTGCACTACACTGTCTGGTTACCAGCTTACTGCACTACACTGTCTGGTTACCGGCTTACTGCACTACACTGTCTGGTTACCGGCTTACTGCACTACACTGTCTGGTTACCGGCTTACTGCACTACACTGTCTGGTTACCAGCTTACTGCACTACACTGTCTGGTTCCCAGCTTACTGCACTACACTGTCTGGTTACCAGCTTACTGCACTACACTGTCTGGTTCCCAGCTTACTGCACTACACTGTCTGGTTCCCGCCTTACTGCACTACACTGTCTGGTTCCCGCCTTACTGCACTACACTGTCTGGTTACCAGCTTACTGCACTACACTGTCTGGTTACCGGCTTACTGCACTACACTGTCTGGTTACCAGCTTACTGCACTACACTGTCTGGTTACCGCCTTACTGCACTACCCTGTCTGGTTACCAGCTTACTGCACTACACTGTCTGGTTACCGGCTTACTGCACTACACTGTCTGGTTACCAGCTTACTGCACTACACTGTCTGGTTCCCAGCTTACTGCACTACCCTGTCTGGTTCCCAGCTTACTACACTACACTATCTGGTTCCCGACTTACTGCTCTATTCTGTCTGGTTACTGGCTTTTTTTTGTTTTTTTTAGGATATTTGTTTCTTGTTTTTTGTTTTCTCTGTTTAATGGTCATGTGTTTGATGTGCATTTACATTTTGCATACACATCAACTTACTTTTTCAGTTCAGGCCCAGTTTTTCATTTAGTTCTTAGTGCATCTTGTGCATATAAGGGTGTGACCGCCCTGTTTTTGAGCTGAAAATCCATCCTGTCTGGCCTATGCTTCAACTGGTAGGATCAGTCCCTCTGCCTTGTTCACATTTGTGTCACTTGACAAGTGGAAAGGTTTTTAATATTAGAGTAGGACTGTCCCACAAAGGGTTGCCTTGACGTGGCGGGATGGCTTGTACATTCTTTTGATCAAAATTATGTTTACCAAATACCCTTATTATTATTATTACAACTTTATGCATGATTTGCAATATATTTTTTATTTTATTTTAGGATATTTGTTTCTTGTTTTTTGTTTTCTCTGTTTAATGGTCATGTGTTTGATATGCATTTACATTTTGCATACACATCAACTTACTTTTTCAGTTCAGACCCAGCTTTTCACTGTCTGGTTCCCGCCTTACTGCACTAAACTGTCTGGTTCCCGCCTTACCGCACTACACTGTCTGGTTACCGGCTTACCGCACTACACTGTCTGGTTACCGGCTTACAGCACTACACTGTCTGGTTCCCGCCTTACTGCACTAAACTGTCTGGTTCCCGCCTTACTGCACTACACTGTCTGGTTACAGGCTTACCGCACTACACTGTCTGGTTACCGGCTTACAGCACTACACTGTCTGGTTACCGGCTTACCGCACTACACTGTCTGGTTACCGGCTTACCGCACTACACTGTCTGGTTTCCGGCTTACCGCACTACACTGTCTGGTTCCCGGCTTACTGCTCTACCCTGACTGGTTACCAGCTTACTACACTACACTGTCTGGTTACCGGCTTACTGCACTACTGTCTAGGTACCGGCTTACTGCACTACACTGTCTGGTTACCGGCTTACTGCTCTACCCTGACTGGTTCCCAGCTTACTGCACTACTCTGTCTGGTTACCGGCTTACTGCACTACACTGTCTGGTTAACGGCTTACTGCACTATCCTGTCTGGTTACCAGCTTACTGCTCTACCCTGACTGGTTCCCAGCTTACTGCACTACTCTGTCTGGTTACCGGCTTACTGCACTACACTGTCTGGTTAATGGCTTACTGCACTACCCTGTCTGGTTACCAGCTTACTGCTCTACCCTGACTGGTTCCCAGCTTACTGCACTACTCTGTCTGGTGGACCGGCTTACTGCACTACACTGTCTGGTTACCAGCTTACTGCTCCCTGTTCTGCTTTTGAACTGCTTTTAAACTTTGCTGTTTGTTTTTTTGTTAATAAAAGTATTTTTTTTCACTCATTAAGTGATTACTGTCTTTACATAGTGTATATGGGGGTCTCACCTCCTGAAGGAGTACAGGACATAATGTGCACTGTATACAGGGTGTCACCTCCTACAAGAGTACAGGACATAATGTGCTTTGTATACGGGGGTCTCGCCTCCTGCAGGAATACAGGACATGATGTGCACTGTATACGGGGGTCTCGCCTCCTGCAGGGGTACGGGACATGATGTGCACTGTATATGGGGTCTCACCCCCTGCAGGAGTACAGGACATTATATGCACTGTATATGGGTGTCTCACCTCCTGCAGCAGCACAGAACATGAAGTGCACTGTATAGGAAGGCCTCACCTCCTGCAGGGGTAGGGGACATGCACTGTATATGGGGGTCTTATCTACTGCAGGAAAATGAGACATGATGTACACTGTATACAGGGGCCTTGCCTCCTGCAGCAGTACAGGACATGATGTGCACTGTATACGGGGGTCTCGCCTCCTGCAGCAGTACAGGACATGATGTGCACTGTATACTGGGGTCTCGCCTCCTGCAGGGGTATGGGACATGATGTGCACTGTATATGGGGGTCTTACTTACTGCAGCAGTACAGGACATGATGTGCACTGTATATGGGGTCTTGCTTACTGCAGGGGTATGGGACATGATGTGTACTGTATATGGGGGTCTTGCTTACTGCAGCAGTACAGGACATGATGTGCACTGTATATGGGGTCTCACCTTCTGCAGGGGTATGGGACATGATGTGCACTGTATATGGGGGTCTTGCTTACTGCAGCAGTACAGGACATGATGTGCACTGTATACGGGGGTCCTCCCCTCCTGCAGCAGTACAGGACATGATGTGCACTGTATATGGGGGTCTTGCTTACTGCAGCAGTACAGGACATGATGTGCACTGTATATGGGGGTCTTGCTTACTGCAGCAGTACAGGACATGATGTGCACTGTATATGGGGGTCTTGCTTACTGCAGGGGTATGTGACATGATGTGCACTGTATATGGGGGTCTTGCTTACTGCAGGGGCATGGGACATGATGTGCACTGTATACGGGGGGCCTCCCCTCCTGCAGCAGTACAGGACATGATGTGCACTGTATATGGGGGTCTTGCTTACTGCAGCAGTACAGGACATGATGTTCACTGTATATGTGGGTCTTGCTTACTGCAGCAGTACAGGACATGATGTGCACTGTATACGGGGGTCCTCCCCTCCTGCAGCAGTACAGGACATGATGTGCACTGTATATGGGGGTCTTGCTTACTGCAGGGGTATGGGACATGATGTGCACTGTATATGGGGGTCTTGCTTACTGCAGCAGTACAGGACATGATGTGCACTGTATATGGGGGTCTCACCTTCTGCAGGGGTATGTGACATGATGTGCACTGTATATGGGGGTCTTGCTTACTGCAGCAGTACAGCACATGATGTTCACTGTATATGGGGGTCTTGCTTACTGCAGCAGTACAGGACATGATGTGCACTGTATATGGGGGTCTTGCTTACTGCAGGGGTATGGGACATGATGTGCACTGTATATGGGGGTCTTGCTTACTGCAGCAGTACAGGACATGATGTGCACTGTATATGGGGGTCTCACCTTCTGCAGGGGTATGTGACATGATGTGCACTGTATATGGGGTCTTGCTTACTGCAGCAGTACAGGACATGATGTGCACTGTATATGGGGGTCTTGCTTACTGCAGCAGTACGGGACATGATGTGCACTGTATATGGGGGTCTTGCTTACTGCAGGGGTATGGGACATGATGTGCACTGTATATGGGGGTCTTGGTTACTGCAGGGGCATGGGACATGATGTGCACTGTATATGGGGGTCTTGCTTACTGCAGCAGTACAGGACATGATGTGCACTGTATATGGGGGTCTTGCTTACTGCAGGGGTATGGGACATGATGTGCACTGTATACGGGGTCTTGCTTACTGCAGCAGTACAGGACATGATGTGCACTGTATATGGGGGTCTTGCTTACTGCAGGGGTATAGGACATGATGTGCACTGTATATGGGGGTCTTGCCTCCTGCAGCAGTACAGGACATGATGTGCAGTGTATATGGGGGTCTTGCTTACTGCAGGGGTACGGGACATGATGTGCACTGTATATGGGGGTCTTGCCTCCTGCAGCAGTACAGGACATGATGTGCACTGTATATGGGGGTCTTGCTTACTGCAGGGGTACGAGACATGATGTGCACTGTATATTGGGATCTTGCTTACTGCAGGGGTATGGGACATGATATGCACTGTATACGGGGGCCTCGCCTCCTGCAGCAGTACGGACATGATGTGCACTGTATATGGGGTCTTGCTTACTGCAGAGTAGGACATGATGTGCACTGTATATGGGGTCTTGCTATACTGAGGGTTTGGGACATGATGTGCACTGTATATGGGGTCTTGCTTACTGCAGGGGTATGGGACATGATGTGCACTGTATATGGGGGTCTTGCTTACTGCAGCAGTACGGACATGATGTGCACTGTATATGGGTCTTGCTTACTGCAGGGTATGACATGATGTGCACTGTATATGGGGTCTTGCTTACTGCAGGGTAGGGACATGATGTGCACTGTATATGGGGTCTTGCTTACTGCAGGGTATGGACATGATGTGCACTGTATATGGGGTCTTGCTTACTGCAGGGGTATGGGACATGATGTGCACTGTATATGGGGTCTTGCTTACTGCAGGGTATGGAATGATGTGCACTGTATATGGGGGTCTTGCTTACTGCAGGGGTATGGACATGATGTGCACTGTATAGGGGGTCTTGCTTACTGCAGGGGCATGGGATATGATGTGCACTGTATATGGGGGTCTTGCTTACTGCAGGGTATGGACATGATGTGCACTGTATATGGGGGTCTTGCTTACTGCAGGGTACGGACATGATGTGCACTGTATATGGGGTCTTGCTTACTGCAGGGTACGGGACATGATGTGCACTGTATATGGGGTCTTGCTTACTGCAGATAGGACATGATGTGCACTGTATAGGGGGTCTTGCTTACTGCAGCGTACAGGACATGATGTGCACTGTATATGGGGGTCTTGCTTACTGCAGGGTATGGACATGATGTGCACTGTATATGGGGGTCTTGCTTACTGCAGGGGCATGGGAATGATGTGCACTGTATATGGGGGTCTTGCTTACTGCAGGTAGACATGATGTGCACTGTATATGGGGGTCTTGCTTACTGCAGGGGTATGGGACATGATGTGCACTGTATAGGGGGTCTTGCTTACTGCAGGGGTATGGGACATGATGTGCACTGTATATGGGGGTCTTGCTTACTGCAGGGTAGGGACATGAGTGCACTGTATATGGGGTCTGCTTACTGCAGGGATGGGAATGATGTGCACTGATATGGGTCTTGCTCTGCAGGACGGACATGATGTGCACTGATAGGGTCTTGCTTACTGCAGGAGAATGATGTGCACTGATATGGGTCTTCTACTGCAGGTAGGACATGATGTGCACTGTAAGGGTCTTGCTTACTGCAGGTAGGAATGATGTGCACTGATATGGGTCTTGCTACTGCAGCATGGAATGAGGCACTGTAATGGGGTCTGCTTACTCAGGAGGAATGAGTGCACTGTATATGGGTCTTGCTTACCAGGTAGGATGATGTGCACTGTAAGGGTCTGCTCTGCAGGTAAGGACATGATGTGCACTGTATATGGGGTCTTGCTTACTCAGGAGGATGTGTCACTGATATGGGGTCTGCTTACGCAGGGAGGAATGATGTCACGTAAGGGTCTTGCTTACGCGTAGAATGATTGCATAATGGGTCTGCTCCAGTGAAGATGCACTTAATGGCTTTTATCAGGTGAATTGCATGATAGGGTGTTACCAGGTATGACTGATTGCATTAGGTCTGCTTACTGCGGTAGAATATCCTGTATGGGCTGCTCGAGGACTGTGGCACTGTATAGGGCTTTTACGAGGTAGCATATGCACTTATAGGTCTGTTATCGGTGACATTGTCATGAATGGGTCTGCTACAGGAGGAATTGCACTATATGGGTCTGCTTACGCAGTAGGACATGTGTCATGTTATGGGTCTGTTACTGCAGTGGAATGAGCATGTATAGGGTCTTGCTACGCGGTAGACATATGCACTGATAGGGTTTGCTCGCAGTAGACATAGTATGTATTGGTCTGTGCGGAGTGATGTCACGTAAGGGCTTGTATCTACTGCAGTATGAATGATTGCACTGATGGCTTGTTACTGCGGAGGACATTGTGCAGTAATGGGTTGCTTATCAGGTAGCAGAGTGCAGAGGGTGTACGCGGAGAATGATTGCAGTATATGGGTCTTGCTACGAGAGGTACGGACATGATGTGCACTGTATATGGGGGTCTTGCTTACTGCAGGGGTATGGACATGATGTGCACTGTATATGGGGGTCTTGCTTACTGCAGCAGTACAGGACATGATGTGCACTGTATATGGGGGTCTTGCTTACTGCAGGGGTATGGGACATGATGTGCACTGTATATGGGGGTCTTGCTTACTGCAGCGTAAGGACATGATGTGCACTGTATACGGGTCTTGCTTACTGCAGGGTATGACATGATGTGCACTGTATAGGGGGTCTTGCTTACTGCAGGGGTACGGGACATGATGTGCACTGTATTGGGGGTCTTGCTTACTGCCAGGGGTATGGGACATGATGTGCACTGTATACGGGGTCTGCTTACTGCAGGGTATGGGACATGATGTGCACTGTATATGGGGTCTTGCTTACTGCAGGGGTATCGAGACTGATGTGCAGTATAGGGGGTGCACGCACAACATGGCATGGTGCATGTATAGTGGGTCTTGCTTAGCCAGGGTTGCTGGACATGAGTCATGAAAGTGGGTCTGCAGTATGCAGCAGGTGCGGACAAGATGTGCACTGTTATGGGGTCCTCTTACTGCAGGGTACGGACAGAAGTCACTTATATTGGGGTCCTCGCTTACCTCACCTGTCCTTTGCAGGTGTTGTCGGATGTATTGGAGGTCTATGCTACTGCAGGTAGTAGGACATGATGTTCTCTTAGTATGGTGCTTATGCAGGGGAAGACATGATGTGGCACTGTAGAGGGGGTCTTGCTTACTGCAGAGGTAGGCATGGCATGAAGTGGTGCAACGTAACCGGTGTGTTGAAGAGACTCAGACAGATGGAGCAGGTGAGCTCCTCCGCCATTACATCCAGACGCGTCGCCAT
Organism: Oophaga sylvatica; assembly: GCA_033576555.1. Taxonomy (NCBI): domain Eukaryota; kingdom Metazoa; phylum Chordata; class Amphibia; order Anura; family Dendrobatidae; genus Oophaga; species Oophaga sylvatica. Next base: position 15,806 of record JARQOD010004659.1, read on the forward strand.
GGTGGACACGACCTGCAGACGAGAGTCCTCCTCAATGTATATAGAGAGAGCAGCCGAGAGTCCTCCTATAGAGAGAGCGAGTGAGAGTGAGACCTACAGCCGAGAGTCCTCCTATAGATAGAGCAGACCTACAGCCGAGAGTCCTCCTATAGAGAGAGCGAGAGAGAGTGAGACCTACAGCCGAGAGTCCTCCTATAGATAGAGCAGACCTGCAGCCGAGAGTCCTCCTATAGAGAGAGCGAGACCTACAGCCGAGAGTCTTCCTATAGATAGAGCAGACCTGCAGCAGAGAGTCCTCCTATAGAGCAGACCTGCAGCCGAGAGTCCTCCTATAGATAGAGCAGACCTGCAGCAGAGTCCTCCTATAGATAGAGCAGACCTGCAGTATAGAGTGCTCCTATAGATAGAGTAGATCTGCACCCCAGAGTCCTCCTATAGATAGAGTAGACCTGCAGCAGAGAGTCCTCCTATAGATAGAGCAGACCTGCAGCCCAGAGTCCTCCTATAGATAGAGCAGACCTGCAGCAGAGAGTCCTCCTATAGATAGAGTAGACCTGCAGCCGAGAGTCCTCCTATAGATAGAGCAGACCTGCAGCAGAGAGTCCTCCTATAGAGAGAGCGAGAGAGTGAGACCTACAGCCGAGAGTCCTCCTATAGATAGAGTAGACCTGCAGCAGAGAGTCCTCCTATAGATAGAGCAGACCTGCAGCAGAGAGTCCTCCTATAGATAGAGTAGACCTGCAGCCAAGAGTTCACCTTTAGATAGAGTAGACCTGCAGTATAGAGTGCTCCTATAGATAGAGCAGATCTGCACCCCAGAGTCCTCCTATAGATAGAGTAGATCTGCACCCCAGAGTCCTCCTATAGATAGAGTAGACCTGCAGCAGAGAGTCCTCCTATAGATAGAGCAGACCTGCAGCCGAGAGTCCTCCTATAGATAGAGCAGACCTGCAGCAGAGAGTCCTCCTATAGAGAGAGCGAGAGAGTGAGACCTACAGCCGAGAGTCCTCCTATAGATAGAGTAGACCTGCAGCAGAGAGTCCTCCTATAGATAGAGCAGACCTGCAGCAGAGAGTCCTCCTATAGATAGAGTAGACCTGCAGCCGAGAGTCCTCCTATAGATAGAGCAGACCTGCAGTATAGAGTGCTCCTATAGATAGAGCAGATCTGCACCCCAGAGTCCTCCTATAGATAGAGCAGACCTGCAGCAGAGAGTCCTCCTATAGATAGAGCAGACCTGCAGCAGAGAGTCCTCCTATAGATAGAGTAGACCTGCAGCAGAGAGTCCTCCTATAGAGTAGACCTGCAGCAGAGAGTCCTCCTATAGATAGAGCAGACCTGCAGCCGAGAGTCCTCCTATAGAGAGCAGACCTGCAGCAGAGAGTCCTCCTATAGATAGAGCAGACCTGCAGCAGAGAGTCCTCCTATAGAGAGAGCGAGAGAGAGTGAGACCTACAGCCGAGAGTCCTCCTATAGATAGAGTAGACCTGCAGCAGAGAGTCCTCCTATAGATAGAGCAGACCTGCAGCAGAGAGTCCTCCTATAGATAGAGTAGACCTGCAGCCAAGAGTTCACCTTTAGATAGAGTAGACCTGCAGCCGAGAGTCCTCCTATAGATAGAGCAGACCTACAGTATAGAGTCCTCCTATAGAGCAGACCTGCAGTATAGAGTCCTCCTATAGATAGAGCAGACCTACAGTCAAGAGTCCTCCTATAGATAGAGTAGACCTGCACCCCAGAGTCCTCCTATAGATAGAGCAGACCTGCAGCAGAGAGTCCTCCTATAGATAGAGCAGACCTGCAGCAGAGAGTCCTCCTATAGAGAGAGCGAGAGAGAGTGAGACCTACAGCGAGAGTCCTCCTATAGATAGAGTAGACCTGCAGCAGAGAGTCCTCCTATAGATAGAGCAGACCTGCAGCAGAGAGTCCTCCTATAGATAGAGTAGACCTGCAGCCAAGAGTTCACCTTTAGATAGAGTAGACCTGCAGCCGAGAGTCCTCCTATAGATAGAGCAGACCTACAGTATAGAGTCCTCCTATAGAGCAGACCTGCAGTATAGAGTCCTCCTATAGATAGAGCAGACCTACAGTCAAGAGTCCTCCTATAGATAGAGTAGACCTGCACCCCAGAGTCCTCCTATAGATAGAGTAGACCTGCAGCAGAGAGTCCTCCTATAGATAGAGTAGACCTGCAGCAGAGTCCTCCTATAGATAGAGCAGACCTGCAGCAGAGAGTTCACCTATAGATAGAGCAGACCTGCAGCCGAGAGTCCTCCTATAGAGTAGACCTGCAGCCGAGAGTCCTCCTATAGATAGAGTAGACCTGCAGCCGAGAGTCCTCCTATAGATAGAGTAGACCTGCACCCCAGAGTCTCCTATAGATAGAGTAGACCTGCACCCAGAGTCCTCCTATAGATAGAGTAGACCTGCAGCCAAGACTTCACCTTTAGATAGAGTAGACCTGCAGCCGAGAGTCCTCCTATAGATAGAGCAGACCTGCAGTATAGAGTCCTCCTATAGATAGAGCAGACCTGCAGTCAAGAGTCCTCCTATAGATAGAGTAGACCTGCAGCAGAGAGTCCTCCTATAGATAGAGCAGACCTGCAGCAGAGTCCTCCTATAGATAGAGCAGACATGCAGCAGAGTCCTCCTATAGATAGAGCAGACCTGCACCCCAGAGTCCTCCTATAGATAGAGTAGACCTGCAGCCGAGAGTCCTCCTATAGATAGAGTAGACCTGCAGCCAAGACTTCACCTTTAGATAGAGTAGACCTGCAGCCGAGAGTCCTCCTATAGATAGAGCAGACCAGCAGCCGCGAGTCCTCCTATAGATAGAGTAGACCTGCAGCCAAGAGTCCTCCTATAGAGTAGACCTGCAGTCAAGAGTCCTCCTATAGATAGAGCAGACCTGCAGCCAAGAGTCCTCCTATAGATAGAGCAGACCTGCAGTCAAGAGTCCTCCTATAGATAGAGTAGACCTGCACCCCAGAGTCCTCCTATAGATAGAGTAGACCTGCAGCCGAGAGTCCTCCTATAGATAGAGCAGACCTGCAGCAGAGTCCTCCTATAGATAGAGCAGACCTGCATCCCAGAGTCCTCCTATAGATAGAGTAGACCTGCAGCCGAGAGTCCTCCTATAGATAGAGTAGACCTGCAGCCAAGACTTCACCTTTAGATAGAGTAGACCTGCAGCCGAGAGTCCTCCTATAGATAGAGCAGACCTGCACCCCAGAGTCCTCCTATAGATAGAGTAGACCTGCAGTCGAGAGTCCTCCTATAGATAGAGTAGACCTGCAGTCAAGAGTCCTCCTACAGATAGAGCAGACCTGCAGTCAAGAGTCCTCCTATAGATAGAGCAGACCTGCAGTCAAGAGTCCTCCTATAGATAGAGCAGACCTGCAGCCAAGAGTCCTCCTATAGATAGAGCAGACCTGCACCCCAGAGTCCTCCTATAGATAGAGTAGACCTGCAGCCGAGAGTCCTCCTATAGATAGAGTAGACCTGCAGTCAAGAGTCCTCCTATAGATAGAGCAGACCTGCAGTCAAGAGTCCTCCTATAGATAGAGCAGACCTGCAGCCAAGAGTCCTCCTATAGATAGAGCAGACCTGCAGTCAAGAGTCCTCCTATAGATAGAGTAGACCTGCAGCCGAGAGTCCTCCTATAGATAGAGTAGACCTGCACCCCAGAGTCCTCCTATAGATAGAGTAGACCTGCACCCCAGAGTCCTCCTATGATAGAGTAGACCTGCAGCCAGGACTTCACCTTTAGATAGAGTAGACCTGCAGCCGAGAGTCCTCCTATAGATAGAGTAGACCTGCAGACGAGAGTCCTCCTATAGATAGAGTAGACCTGCAGCCAAGAGTCCTCCTATAGATAGAGCAGACCTGCAGTCAAGAGTCCTCCTATAGATAGAGTAGACCTGCAGCCAAGAGTCCTCCTATAGATAGAGCAGACCTGCAGTCAAGAGTCCTCCTATAGATAGAGTAGACCTGCACCCCAGAGTCCTCCTATAGAGTAGACCTGCAGCAGAGAGTCCTCCTATAGATAGAGTAGACCTGCAGCAGAGAGTCCTCCTATAGATAGAGTAGACCTGCAGTATAGAGTCCTCCTATAGATAGAGCAGACCTGCAGCAGAGAGTCCTCCCATAGATAGAGTAGACCTGCAGCCAAGAGTCCTCCTATAGATAGAGCAGACCTGCACCCCAGAGTCCTCCTATAGATAGAGTAGACCTGCAGCCGAGAGTCCTCCTATAGATAGAGTATACCTGCACCCCAGAGTCCTCCTATAGATAGAGTAGACCTGCACCCCCCCAGAGTCCTCCTATAGATAGAGCAGACCTGCAGTATAGAGTCCTCCTATAGATAGAGTAGACCTGCACCCCAGAGTCCTCCTATAGATAGAGTAGACCTGCAGCCGAGAGTCCTCCTATAGATAGAGTAGACCTGCAGCCTATAGATAGAGCAGACCTGCAGCCAAGAGTCCTCCTATAGATAGAGTAGACCTGCAGCCGAGAGTCCTCCTATAGATAGAGTAGACCTGCACCCCAGAGTCCTCCTATAGATAGAGCAGACCTGCAGTATAGAGTCCTCCTATAGATAGAGTAGACCTGCACCCCAGAGTCCTCCTATAGATAGAGCAGACCTGCAGCCGAGAGTCCTCCTATAGATAGAGTAGAACTGCAGCAGAGAGTCCTCCTTAGATAGAGTAGACCTGCACCCCAGAGTCCTCCTATAGATAGAGTAGACCTGCAGCCGAGAGTCCTCCTATAGAGTAGACCTGCAGCCGAGAGTCCTCCTATAGATAGAGTAGACCTGCAGCAGAGAGTCCTCCTATAGATAGAGTAGACCTGCACCCCAGAGTCCTCCTATAGATAGAGCAGACCTGCAGTATAGAGTCCTCCTATAGATAGAGCAGACCTGCAGTATAGAGTCCTCCTATAGATAGAGTAGACCTGCACCCCAGAGTCTCCCTATAGATAGAGTAGACCTGCAGCAGAGAGTCCTCCTATAGATAGAGTAGACCTGCACCCAGAGTCCTCCTATAGATAGAGTAGACCTGCACCCCAGAGTCCTCCTATAGATAGAGTAGACCTGCAGCCAAGACTTCACCTTTAGATAGAGTAGACCTGCAGCCGAGAGTCCTCCTATAGATAGAGTAGACCTGCAGTAAAGTCTCCTATAGATAGAGTAGACCTGCACCCAGAGTCCTCTATAGATAGAGCAGACTGCAGTATAGAGTCCTCCTATAGATAGAGTAGACCTGCAGCAGAGAGTCCTCCTATAGATAGAGTAGACCAGCACCCCAGAGTCGTCGTCGTCCTCCTCCTCCTCCTCCTTGTCCTCCTCCTCCTCTTCCTCTTCCTCCTCCTCCTCCTCTTCCTCCTCCTCCTCCACCACTCCCTTCTATGCACACACAGGCCCAAGTTTCGATTCTGGCTCTCTGACTCACAACCAGGAAAGGAGGAGGGAGTGGAAGAGACAGAGAGATGACCAAGGGAGGAAGAGACAGCTTAGGAGAGGTGAAGTCAGAGAGACAGCCCAGGGAGGGAAAGATAGCTTAACAGCAGAGACAGAGACACGGTCTAGGAAAGGAGGAGACGGAGAGACAGGGTACAAAAGGAAGACTGTTGTAGGGTAACGGAGATGTTCTGATTGCTGCCGACACCACAGTGAAGCCGATATTCTAGTGGTTGGGACAATGCATCTCCTCAGGTCCAGATGTCCAATGGTCACATGTCCGCTTTACCTGGAGCTCAGTGACCTGAATACATAACACCAAGTGGCAACTGTGGCAAGATATGACACCTGAAAAGGAACTGCAGATCAGCTCCTCTAAGGAAGGAGTCAAGACAGAAGCCGCAGCAGCCACAGGGGCCCCTGGACCCCAGCCACAATAGGACATTGGCAAGCCGGATCCACCACACACACCAGAACCACTTAGTCTCTTACACTCTACAAAACAGTCAAGTGGACCAACACCTACCATCCAAATAGAGGTTGAGGGTAAACCCCTCAATTCGGGCAGCATGGTGGCTCAGTGGATAGCACTACAGCCTTGCAGCGCTGGAGTCCTGGGTTCGAATCCCACCAAGGACAACATCTGCAAGGAGTTTGTATGTTCTCCCCGTGTTTGGTGGGTTTCCTCCGGGTACTCCGGTTTACTCCCACATTCCAAAAACATACAGATAGGGAATCTAGATTGTGAGCCACATCGGGGACAGCGACGATAATGTGTGCAAACTGTAAAGCGCTGCGGAATATGTTAGCACTATATAAAGATTATTATTATTATTATACCAGTGTAGCAAGAAGTGTAATCAGGAACATTGACTTACCTGACCCAGATTGTCTCACAGATGAAGTGATGTCTTGTGTAGGCGTTGATGGTAACACACGGTACACTCCAATGACCAAACCCCTACACACAGAGCATGCTGTCTCAACTAGTAGTCACCTCCCCTGCCAATCTGCTAGGATCAGATCTACTGTCAAAACAAAAAGCCAGCATTCTATTTCATAAGGACGGAACTGTAATGAAAAACCACACAACAGGATCAGGGGGATACGGATATCACCATGCCGTCACCTATCTGTGACAGAGCTTACACAGTCACTGCTCTATGGCGCCCCGTTACCATCAGGTCAGCCAGGGAACTGCACCTAGGATAAGTAGTCGCCAGAGAGGCTGCCCTGTCACGTACTGGTTATCGGGGCACTCTGCAGTGACGGTGGTATATATATCCCCAGGCCGGCAATATATATATATATATATATATATATAAAACCTCCGGTCCGTCACTGCCAGGATCCCCCAATAACATCAGAATGGTATGCTGCCACCAGTTCCTTGTTAGATATAAGCAAGGTCCGTCAGCAAGCTTATATCGGGTCAGAAACCAACCACTGGTAGTGTATAAGTACTAGCCGAACTCACAGATGTGGGAAATCGGGGTTCAAGATAAAAGAGCGGCTAAAGATGTGTAGCTAGCTTTTAACCCCTAACTCGCCCCCTCCCATATTTGCCACCTCCCCACTGGGTTAGATTTAATTCTCCACCCTTGGTCCCCTAGCTGAAATAATTCCCAATATCTAGGATGGGTCATAACTTACTATCGGGAGGTCCAAACGGGACAACTGACATCTCAACTGGTTCGTTGGAGCTGGACCTATATGGAGTCCAAACTTGGGTCGGCTAAGAGGTTCTGGAGAGCCAGTCTGGATAGTTTGGTATCCGGAACAGCTAGAGCAACATGAGAAGCAGGGGTGCGTGCAGGGGGCTCACAGGGTTCTGGGTGGTATGTTGGACTTAACTCTGAGATGCACGGTACTTTCTTAATTCATCTCTAGATGTCAATGACTCTCGGTCTAGAGTTTTCCTTTGAAGTAGGCAGACTTGCACAAAAGACTGCAGGGGGTTCTAGCTCTGCTCCTCCTTGCCTTCATTAACATGTGCCCTCTAATTCACTGGTCATTTGGCAAAATGGCAAAACTGTGTTCTTTTGGGAACTATGTACTTTTCCCAAGGGTGGGGGCCACATTTTAGGAGTGGGGGGAGATCCCTGGATAAGCTATGGGGCCTAAATTCATAAATCCAAAATGGAGTCTCCCTCACCCCTCAGACCTCCCCGCTATAGAGGGTGCTGGTGGGTATCACATTCCTGTGTTGCCCCGCACGCCCTTCCACAACCTCCACTTGCAAGGATAATCTGTCAGCATTCCTGTGGTCACGCCCCCTTTTGTGGCAAATGGTGAAGTGGTATTGCTGGAGCGCAAGGCTCCAGCGTAGTGTCAAGGTAAAATATAATTTTCTACTATACTTTTATATTTATAGTGTGTATATGTATTTTGTAAACACGAAGTTTCCCTTAAATTATATTATTACAATGTTAGTATCTGCTGTGTTTGTCTCCATCTTGTGTCCTATCACTGTATTACACTAAATTGAAGTGGATCTACTGAAATGCCCCCACCTTTGGAGAATTGAGGAAATACTTGATACACGAGAACAATAGAATCTTTCTTCAAGAAACGAAACTGAGGATGACAACACATCAAGGAGGACTTAGAAGAAGATCTAAGGACCAATTAGGATGACTCAGTTTATCTCTTTCTCCTCAATCCCGCCTTTACTCCACCCCAATATTCTGTGTATGTAATCTTATGTACGTGAATAAAGAGTTCAGTGCTTACTGGAGATGGCCGCCTAATAGCACCATTTTCTTTAGGGCACGTTCTGAAGTCTGAACCAGCGTATTGCCTGATTCATTCTCGGTCGACCCGTGCTCTTAGTCTAATTTGGGGTGACTGGAGGATGAGTGGTTTGTCATTTTGAACCCGACAGTAGTAACTTCCCATTCGTCCCAGAGACTATGTGTAACCATCTGAGGGGGTTGTGGTCTGTTTCCACAGTGATGTGATGCCCATATAAGTAGGCCTGAAGACGCTGCAAGGCCCATACAATTGCCAGGCATTCCTTTTCCATCGTGGAGTAGGCCACCTCCATCGGCAATAGCTTCCTGCTCAGGTACAAGACGGGATGCTCCTGGCCCGTTGAGTTCACCTGACTGAGCACAGCACCGAGGCCAAAGTCACTGGTGTCGGTCTGTACTACAAACGGCCGTTCAAAGTCAGCAGCCTGTAGTACTGGGAAGCTAGAGAGAGCGGTTTTGAGCGCCTGGAAAGCTGCCTCGCAGGTAACTGTCTAGTCAACTGCGACGGGCAACTTCTTCAAGGGAAGGGGCTTTGCCAGGGTATTATAGTGTGGGATGAACCTCCTATAGTACCCGGCGGTCCCCAAGAAGGACATCACATGCTTCTTGGTCCTGGGGGTGGGCCAGGATGCAATGGCATCGACTTTCCCAGGCTCTAGCTTCAGAACCCCCCACCTACCCGGTGACCCATGTGGCATTTTTCTAGACTGATGGTCAAACCCGTTGGATCCGCCCAAGCACCTGCACCAGATGCTCTAGGTGATCCTCCCAGGTGGGACTAAAGATGGCAATATCATCCAGGTACGTGGCCGCATACCCTTCCAGTCCCTTGAGCAGTGTGTTGACCATCCGCTGAAAAGTGTCAGGGGGATTCTTTATGCCGAACGGCATCACAGTGGACTCGTACAGTCCAAAAGGGGTAATAAAGGCAGAGCGTTCCGGTGCCTCACGGGTCAGGGAAATCTGCCAATATCCCCGGCTCAGATCCATGATGGTCAGGTACTTTGCCCCGGCCAACTGGTCGAGCAGGTCATCGATGCGTAGTATGGGGAAGGCATCGGTGACCGTCACAGCGTTGAGCCCCCTGTAGTCCATGCAGAACCGGGTTGTTCGGTCCTCTTTGGGGATGAGGACTATGGGTGAAGCCCACGTGCTGCTGGACACTTGGATCACCCCCAGCTTCAGCATTTCATCAATCTCTTGTCGCATGTGCTGCTGTGTTATGACTGTGCTGGAGACGGTTTCTGAGCAGAGGCTCCCTCTGGTGGTTACAGACAGTACTGAGCCTTTCAGCGAGGCATGGCAATCTGGGATCGCTGACTGGTCTGATATAAGGGAGGTTCCCTCCCATGATGGTTGCCGGTGATCAATTGTTCTTGTCTCAATTGTGGTTCCTGGTTCATTTGGAAGCTTGCTGTGTCTTGCCTGCATCTTCTGCTATCAGATAAGATATTTTCTGCTTTTATTATTGTGCTTGCTTTTTGCATTGTTCCCTGCACTTCTGTGGAGGTCAACCAGGTCCCCTCCGGGGGCTTGTGCTCCTCTCAGTTTATCTGAAGCTAGTTATTTGTTCATTTGCTTTTTCCTGTTTTTTCAGTGGTTGCAGCTTAGTTTTGTTACACCAGAGATCTGATTTTAGGTGGTAGAGATCGTGTGATCTCAGGTGTTTTTGCAATCAGAAGTGTTGGTATTTTTTAGGGGTTTTTTTTGATTGCAGTGAGTATCCTTTCCTGTACTTTTCTGTCTAGACAGATTGGGCCACAGCGTTTGCTCATTCTATTTTCTGTCTGTGTCCGTGCTTCTTCTTGTCTAACCGCCATTACATGTTTGGGGGCTTCCTATTTTCTTTGGGGATCTACTCCGGGGCAGAAAGATTTCATCTTTCTGCCTTTAGGTGCAGTTATCTCTCAGGCTGTGACGAGGCATCTAGGATCAACGTAGCAACGCTCCACGGCTACCTCTAGTTGTGTGGTTAGTTCAGGGTACTGCAATCCAATAGGTTCCAGCCTCTCTGGTGTATTGCCGTTTTTGCTTATTCTCCTCAGCTACCAATAACACAACAGTATCACCGGCCCAAACTGAAAATTATATGGTACTCACAGAAGGGAAAAATAGTGTGGAAAGAAAAAAAAAAAAGTTGTCAGAGTTGTCAGATTTTTTTTTTCTGTTTGTTGCATTTTTTTCCCTTTGTATCTCTGGGTGCTGAGGAGGATTTTTTTTTCTCTCAATGGAGCTTGCACAGTTGTCTGGCCGTGTGGATCAGCTTGCCACTGAGGTTCGGAGTATTGCTACCTATCTTGCTAGGTTGCCGGTTGTGGAACCTTGGATTCCCATGCCAGATTTGTTTTTGGGGGATCGGGCTAAATTTCTGAATTTCAAAAATAACTGTAAGTTGTTTTTTGCCTTAAAGCCTAAGTCCTCAGGGAACGCAGCACAGCAGGTTCAAATTGTCATCTCTCTCCTGCGCGGCGATCCTCAGGATTGGGCTTTTTCCCTGACACTTGGGGATCCTGTTTTGAATGATATTGATGCATTTTTTCTGGCTCTGGGGTTATTGTACGATGAACATAATGTCACTGATCAAGCTGAAAAAAACCTTGTTGGCATTAAATCAGGGTCTTGAAGACGCTGATTTGTACTGTCAGAAATTCCGAAAGTGGGCAGTCCTGACCAAATGGAATGATGATGCTTTGGCAGCCCTTTTTCGGAAGGGGCTGTCAGAGAATGTGAAGGATGTTATGGTGGGATTCCCTGCTCCCTCTGGTCTCAATGATTCTATGTCATTGGCTATTCAAATTGGCAGACGTTTGCATGAGCGCAGAGGTATGCGTGAGATAGTGTTGCCTTGTGAGCCAGATTCTGAGCCCATGCAGTGTGATAGAGTGACTTCTGGGGCACAGCGTCATGAGTTTCGAAAGCGCAATGGGTTATGATTCTACTGTGGTGACGCCTCTCATGCTATTTCAGTCTGCCCTAAGCGGGGAAGACGTTTTGCACGCTCAGTTGTCTTGGGTAGTGTTCAGACTAAATTTCTGTTGACTGTTACCCTGATTTGCTCCCTGTCCACATTTTCTGCTCAGGCTTTTGTTGATTCAGGAGCAGCTATTAACCTGATGGATTTTGACTTTGCCAAACGTTGTGGGTTTCCCATGATACCCCTGCGGAAGTCTATTCCCCTACTGGGCATTGATTCTACCCCTTTGGCGGAGAATAAACCCCAGTTTTCTACTCAGATGATAATGAGGGTTGAACCAGATCATCAGGAGAGTTGCAAATTTTTGGTGCTGTATAATCTGCATGACATTATTGTACTAGGTTTCCCTTGGTTACAGTCTCATAATCCTGTTTTGGATTGGAAATCTGTGTCTGTAACCAATTGGGGCTGCCAATGTGTTAATGCCAACACTCCTGTTTTTTCTGCCTCTCCCTAGTCTCAGGTAGTTCCTGACTTTTTGACTGATTTTTCGGATGTATTTAGTGAAAGTAAATCTGCATCCTTGCTCCCTCACAGGAGCTATGATTGCGCTATTGAATTAGTGCCTGGTGGTAAATTTCCTAAAGGTCACCTTTTTAACTTGTCTGTACCTGAACACGATGCTATGCGATCTTATATCAAGGAGTCTTTGGAGAAGGGTCATATCAGACCATCCTCCTCACCCTTGGGTGCCGGTTTTTTCTTTGTGGCCAAAAAGGATGGTTCATTGAGGCCGTGTATTGATTATCGTCTCTTGAATAAGATCACTGTGAAGTATCAATATCCGTTACCCTTGATTTCTGACCTGTTTTCCAGGGTGAAAAGTGCTAGTTGGTTTACCAAGCTTGACCTCAGGGGGGCGTATAACCTTATTCGCATTAAGCACGGGGATAAATGGAAGACGGCGTTTAATACCCCAGAGGGGCATTTTGAGTACCTAGTGATGCCCTTTGGGCTCACTAATGCTCCTTCCATCTTCCAATCCTTCATGAATGATATTTTCAAGGATTTGGTGGATAAATTTCTGATTATTTATTTGGATGATATCTTGATTTTTTCCAATGACTGGGACTCTCATGTGAAACATGTTCGGACTGTGTTCCAGATTTTGAGAGAGAATGCACTGTATGTGAAGGGATCAAAGTGTATTTTTGACTTACAGAAGGTCTCATTTCTGGGATTCATTTTGTCTCCGTCTGTTATTGAAATGGACCCGGTCAAGGTTCAGGCCATCTGTGATTGGGTTCAACCTACTTCATTGAAGGCTCTTCAGAGATTTTTGGGTTTTGCCAATTTTTATCGTAAATTTATTGGTAATTTCTCCGGTATTGTTAAACCATTGACTGATTTGACCAAAAAAGGTTCTGATGTGGTGAATTGGCCTCCTGAGACAGTCTCTGCGTTTCAGGAACTTAAGCAGAGATTCACTTCTGCTCCTGTTCTACGGCAGCCTGATGTTTCTCTACCGTTTCAGGTGGAGGTTGATGCCTCTGAATTTGGGGCAGGTGCCGTTTTGTCCCAAAGAGATCCAGAGACCTCTAAGAGTAACCCTTGTGCCTTTTTCTCTCGAAAATTTTCTCCAACTGAACGTAATTATGACGTGGGTAATCGGGAGTTATTGGCCATGAAGTGGGCCTTTGAAGAGTGGAGACATTGGCTGGAAGGAGCCAAAACATCAGGTGGTGGTCCTCACAGACCATAAGAATCTGGTTTATCTCGAATCAGCCAAGCGACTTAATCCTAGACAGGCCAGGTGGGCCTTGTTTTTCACACGTTTTAATTTTGTGGTTTCTTTTCTTCCTGGCACTAAGAATGTTAAGGCGGATGCCCTTTCGAGGAGTTTCTTTGCGGACTCTCCTGAGTTATCTGATCCTACTGTTATTTTGAAAGAGGGTGTAGTTCTTTCCGCCATCTCGCCCAATTTGAGACTGGCTCTGGAAGGGTGTCAGGAGGATAAACCTGAGCACTGCCCTATTCGGAAATTGTTTGTCCCAGACCAGTGGAAGAAGAGTGTAATGTCTGAGATTCATTGTTCCGCGTTGGCTGGTCATCCCGGGATTTTTGGTACCAGAGACTTGGTGAGTCGGTCCTTTTGGTGGCCTACTTTGTCTCGTGACGTCAGGGAATTTGTGCAGTCCTGCGGGACTTGCTCTCGCTCCAAGCCTTGCTCTCGCTCTAGTGGTTTGTTAATGCCATTACCTGTGCCCAAGAGGCCATGGACCCATATCTCTATGGATTTTATTTCCGACCTCCCTGTTTCTCAGAGAATGACCGTTATCTGGGTAATCTGTGATAGGTTTTCCAAGATGATACATCTTGTGCCATTACCTAAGTTACCTTCCTCCTCCGAATTGGTGCCTTTGTTCCTTCAGCACGTGGTTCGGTTACATGGCATTCCGGAGAACATTGTGTCTGACAGAGGAGTCCAGTTTGTTTCCAGATTTTGGAGGACATTTTGTTCTAAACTTGGTGTTCAATTATCTTTCTCCTCTGCTTTTCATCCTCAGACCAATGGACAAACCGAGAAAACAAACCAGACCTTGGAGACTTATTTGAGATGTTTTGTGTCTGCTGATCAAGATGATTGGGTCTCTTTTTTGCCTTTGGCTGAGTTTGCTCTTAATAATAGGGCTAGCTCTGCCACCTTGATGTCTCCATTTTTCTGCAATTTTGGGTTTCACCCTCGATTTTCTTCGGGACAGGCGGAGGCTTCTGTCTGTCCGGGTGTTGACTCTGTTGTGGAGCGAATGCAGCAGATTTGGGACCAGGTAGTGGAGAGGTTGTCTCTCTCTCTCAGGAGAAGGCCCAACGGTTTGCCAACCGGCATAGGACTGATGGTCCTCAGTTTAAAGTGGGGGACTTGGTTTGGTTGTCCTCAAGAAATATCCCTATGAGGGTTGCATCTCCTAAGTTTAAGCCTAGGTTCATTGGACCTTATAAGATCATGGAGATTCTTAATCCTGTTTCTTTTCGTTTGCTTCTTCCAGGGACATTTAAGATCCATAACGTGTTCCACAAGTCCTTATTGAAGAGATTTGTCGAGCCAGTGGTTCCTATGGCTGCGCCTCCTGACCCTGTTTCAGTTGAGGGCAATCTGGAGTATGTGGTTGAGAAAATATTGGATTTTCATTTTTCTAGACAGAAACTCCAGTATTTGGTTAAGTGGAGAGGTTATGGTCAGGAGTGTTAGAACTCTCCTGTTAGTTTTTTTCTATCTTGCTGGTCACATGACCTTTGTGGCCTATTTAGTCCTGCTCCGCCCTTCTGGCTTTGCTGGACTTCATTGTAATTTCTACTCTTAAGCTAGCTGGGTGCTTTGTTACCTTACTCAAATAGTTTTGCTTGGTCTTCAGACCGCTATGTTCTATGTTGTTTTGTTTTTCTTTTTACTGCTACAGCTTCTGTTAGGAGGTGTCCATCTTTTATCCCAGTCCCTAGTGCTTGTAGGGATCCATTCCTCACATCTATAGGTCTTCATTCAGACTAGCTGAGGACTTTAGTGGGTCTGATCGCAGGATCAGGTTCCCCGTTACATCGTAGGGATTGAGCTTAGTTCTATTGTAGGGACAAATATCCCTTTCTTTCCTTAGTGCTTTTAGCAGATCATAACAGTAAGTCCAGCCCAAAAATATCTCTAAGGAAAGATTACCAGTTTCCATTATGGTGTCGGTTCAGGAATTGGCTCAACGCCTGCAGGGAGGTGTCCGAGCTTCAGCAACACGTGAGTAGCTGTTCTGGAGCACATTTCGTGGAGCCAAAGGTACATTTGCCTGATTTATTTTTTGGTGAACAACAAGATTTTTTTTCTTTTAAAAATGCTTGCTTGTTGTATTTTCGTTTGAGACCCAGATCCTCTGGTGATGAATCACAGCGCATAGGGTTCATAATGTCACTTTTGCGCAAAGAACCTCAGGAGTGGGCCTTTTCTCTGCAACCTAGTGATCCATGCTTTAGATCAGTGGATAGTTTTTTTTCTGCTTTGGGGTTATTGTATGATGATCCTGATCGTGTCTCATCAGCTGAGACAGAATTGAGACGTTTGAGGCAGAGATCAGGTAATGTGGAAAAATATTGTACTCACTTCCGACGGTGGTCTACTCAGGTGGGGTGGAACGATTCAGCTTTGAAAAGTTTGTTTCTTGCAGGGCTAAGTGAAAGGGTTAAAGATTTGCTGATTGCTTATCCCATACCTGGTAACTTGCAAGAGGCTATGCAATTAGCTATACAGGTGGATAGGAGACTGTGTGCAAGGGTTAATGAGAGTAAATCCTCTGCCATGTCAGCTCTAAGTCTTGAGAGGGTCTGTACTGACATTGGAGAGCCCATGGAGACTGGAGCGATGGCACCTCGCTCTCAGGAAAAAGACCGCAGGTTTTCTGAAGGTTTGTGCTTTTATTGCGGCAAATCTGACCATTTCATTAAGAACTGTGTGCTTCGTATGAACAAAGAAAAAAAAGGTCAGTTCCGCCCGTGTAGCCTGTTTAAATACTAAGGGCGTCTTTCTTTCTGCCACTACTACTGCGGCTCGGGAAGAATTAATGGATTTTTGGGTATTTGTCAATTGTGGGTCAACTCTCAATGTGATTGATGGGGGATTCTTGGAAAAACTTAAATTAAAACCCAAACCTTTGTCATCCCCTATTGCCATGGTTTCTGTTGATGGCTCTCCCTTGAAGAATGTTACTCACAAGGTCTCTGAATTTCCCCTCACTATTAATGGTGTTCACCAAGAGAATTTGGATTTGATAGTATTGAATAATTTACCTTCTCCTGTGATTTTGGGGTTACCCAGGTTAAAATTGCACAATCCGGTACTGGATTGGTCTACCAATGAAATTAAGTCCTGGAGTCCTAATTGTTATGACAAGTGTTGTAACGGGCGTATTGCTGCTGTAGTTAAGGGGGAGTTACCTGTACCTATTCAGGATTTTTGGAAAGTTTTTTCTGATAAGGAATCGCAGGTATTGCCTCCTCATAGAGAATATGATTGTGCAATTGAATTTGTCCCTGGAGCGACTCTTCCTAAAAGTCGTTTATTTAATTTGACTATTCCTGAGAGAAAGGCTTTGGAGGACTACATACAGACAAGCTTGGCCGCCGGTCACATTAGGCCTTCCAAGTCTCCTATGGCTGTTGGATTTTTTTTTTGTTAAAAAAAAGGATGGCCTTGTCTAGACTTTCGTGAGATTAATAAAATTACTGTACGCAATCCTTACCCACTGCCATTGATTCCTGATTTGTTTAACCAGTTAGTGGGGGCCAAGTGGTTCTCGAAAATTGATCTTCGGGGGGCATACAATTTGTTGCGCATGAAGGAGGGGGATGAATGGAAGGCTGCTTTTAACACTCCACTGGGTCATTTTGAGAATCTGGTCATGCCCTTTGGACTTTCCAGTGCTCCGGCATTTTTTCAGAATCTTATTAATGACATCCTTAGACCTTTGATCGGCAGAAGTGTGGTTGTGTATTTGGATGACATTTTGATTTATTCTCCGGATTTGGAGTCTCATTGGAGGAGTGTGCGTGAAGTATTACAGTTACTGAGTGATAATTCACTTTTTGCTAAGCTGGAGAAATGTGAGTTCGCTGTACAGAGACTTAGTTTTTTGGGCTACATTATCTTCAGCGAAGGTTTTGAGATGGACCCGCTGAAAGTTCAAGCTGTGCAGGAATGGCCTAGACCTATTGGTGTGAAATCAATACAGAGGTTTTTGGGTTTCGCCAATTATTATAGAAAATTCATTAAAAATGTTTCTATTATTGTCAAACCACTGACCGATCTCACCAGGAAAGGTGCTGATGCGGTTCAGTGGACTACTGAGGCCATTGAGGCTTTTGTGTTTTTGAAGGAGAGGTTCAGCTCTGCTCCCATCCTTATGCAGCCTGATGTGACTAAACCGTTTTTGGTTGAGGTTGATGCTTCTTCTGTGGGGGTCGGCGCGGTGTTGTCTCAGGAAAACAGGGATGGAGTACATCCTTGTGCATTTTTTTCAAAAAAGTTTTCTGAGACTGAACTGAATTATGATATTGGTAATCGGGAATTGTTGGCCATTAAACTCGCATTTGAACACTTGCGGCATCTCTTGGAAGGTGCTGAATTTCCCTTTCAGGTTTTCACTGATCATAAAAATCTGATCTACCTTGATGCTGCCAAACGCTTGAATGCCCGTCAGGCTAGGTGGGCACTGTTTTTCTTGCGGTTTAATTTTTCCGTTACTTACATCCCAGGTACTAAGAATGTGAAAGCCGATGCTTTGTCTCGCAGCTTTTCTCCTATGGTGGGTACTGAGGAGGAGGAAAACATTTTAGAAGAAGGGGTTGTGATTGCTGCTTTGGACTCTGTGTTGGAAGATGAGATTCTTAAAGCACAGGAGAATGCCCCATCTAACACGCCGCATGGGAGGTTGTTTGTGCCTGGGACCTTCAGGAAAGATTTGTTTGTTGAGTGTCATGAGTCTCGGTTGGCAGGTCATCCTGGCATCTCTGAGACCAAGAGACTTGTTGGTCGCAGTTTTTGGTGGCCTGGATGGCAGAAGGAAGTCATTAAGTGGGTGCGTCAATGTACTGTGTGTGCTAGATCTAAGTCGTCACATACTCCTGCTGCGGGGTTGCTTTGCCCTCTGGAGGTTCCTAGTGCTCCTTGGACACATTTGGCTATGGACTTTATTACTGACCTTCCCCCTCTGAGGGTTTCACTGTCATCTGGGTGGTCGTGGACCGTTTTAGCAAGATGTGTCACTTGGTTCCTTTCATCAAACTGCCGTGCGCTAAGACTCTCGCTAAAGCCTTTGTCAAGGAAATTGTCAGACTACATGGCGTTCCTACTGACACTGTTTCCGATAGGGGACCTCAGTTCGTGGCTCGTTTTTGGCGCGCCTTTTGTGACAGGTTGGGAGTTCATTTGTCGTTTTCATCCGGATATCATCCGGAGTCTAATGGCCAGACAGAAAGGAAAAACCAGGATGTTGAGCAGTTCTTGCGTTGTTTTGTGACTGATAATCAAGAGGGGTGGTCTGAGTTTCTGCCACTTGCTGAATTCGCTCTTAACAACCATACATCCTCTTCTGCTGGTTGGTCGCCTTTTTTTTGTTGTACTGGGAGACATCTGTCATTTGGGTCATTCTCCAAATTGGTATCGGCCGTGCCTGAAGAGGAGAATTTTTCCGGTGATTTGGAGAGAGTTTGGACTGATGTGCGTGGTAATCTTCAGGAGGCTAACAGAAAATCTAAAAGGTACTTTGATAGGAAACGGCAAGAGGTTTTGTTTGCTATTGGTGACATGGTTTGGTTGTCCTCTAAGAATCTGCGGTTGAGGATTCCTTCTAAAAAATTGGGTCCCAAGTTTGTAGGGCCCTTTAAGGTGCTTCAGGTTATTAACCAATCGGCGGTTAGGTTGGAGGTTCCTACCTCCTGGAAGATTAATCCGGTGTTTCATGTTTCTCTGTTGAAAAGAGCTGATGTGTCGGATGGAGATGCCTCTGCCACTGTTCCCCCGGTGGTGGAGGACGGGGAATATGAAATTTCCCGCATCCTAAATTCTAGACGGTATAGAGGGAGTTTGCAGTATCTCATCGCTTGGAAGGTTTTCGGACCCGAGGATAACTCATGGGTGAGGGCGGATGATGTTTCTGCGTCCAGACTTGTCAGAGCGTTTCACAAGAGGTTTCCGGGTAAGCCTGGGCCTAGGGGATCCGGAGGATCCTCTTAGAAGGGGGGGTACTGTTAGAACTCTCCTGTTAGGTTTTTTCTATCTTGCTAGTCACATGACCTTTGTGGCCTATTTAGTCCTGCTCCGCCCTTCTGGCTTTGCTGGACTTCATTGTACTTTCTACTCTTAAGCTAGCCGGGTGCTTTGTTACCTTACTCAAATAGTTTTGCTTGGTCTTCAGACCGCTATGTTCTATGTTGTTTTGTTTTTCTTTTTACTGCTACAACTTCTGTTAGGAGGTGTCCACCTTTTCTCCCAGTCCCTAGTGCTTGTAGGGATCCCTTCCTCGCATCTATAGGTCTTCGTTCAGACTAGCTGAGGACTTTAGCGGGTCTGATCGCAGGATCAGGTTCCCCGTTACATCGTAGGGATTGAGCTTAGTTCTAATGTAGGGACAGATATCCCTTTCTTTCCTTAGTGCTTGTAGCAGAACATAACAAGGAGGACAATTCTTGGGTGTTTGCTTCGGACATCCATGCTAGGAGACTGATCCGTGCCTATCACCGAGCTCATCCTGATCGGCCTGGTTGCACAAGTGAGGGTTCGGTGACCCCTCCTCAAGGGGGGGGTACTGTTATGAATGTGCTAGAGATGGTTTCTGAGCAGAGGCTCCCTCTGGTGGTTACAGACAGTACTGAGCCTTTCAGCGAGGAATGGCAATCTGGGATCGCTGACTGGTCTGATATAAGGGAGGTTCCCTCCCATGATGGTTGCCGGTGATCAATTGTTCTTGTCTCAATTGTGGTTCCTGGTTCATTTGGAAGTTTGCTGAGTCTTGCCTGCATCTTCTGCTATCAGATAAGATATTTTCTGCTTTTATTTTTGTGCTTGCTTTTTGCATTGTTCCCTGCACTTCTGTGGAGGTCAGCCTGGTCCCCTCCGGGGGCTTGTGCTCCTCTCAGTTTATCTGAAGCCACAGTTATTCATTTGCTTTTTCCTGTTTTTTCAGTGGCTGCGGCTTAGTTTTGTTACACCAGAGATCTTATTTTAGGTGGTAGAGATTGTGTGATCTCAGGTGTTTTTGCAATCAGAAGTGTTGGTATTTTTTAGGGTTTTTTTTTTTTATTGCAGTGAGTATCCTTTCCTGTACTTTTCTGTCTAGATAGATTGGGCCCCAGCGTTTGCTCATTCTATTTTCTGTCTGTGTCCGTGCTTCTTCTTGTCTAACCGCCATTACATGTTTGGGGGCTTCCTATTTTCTTTGGGGATCTGCTCTGGGGCAGATAGCTTTCATCTTTCTGCCTTTAGGTGTTGTTATTTCTCAGGCTGTGACGAGGCATCTAGGATCAACGTAGGAACGCTCCACGGCTACCTCTAGTTGTGTGGTTAGTTCAGGGTACTGCAATCCAATAGGTTCCAGCCTCTCTGGTGTATTGCCATTTTTGCTTATTCTCCTCAGCTACCAATAACACAACACTGCTGCACCTTGAGAGAGATCCAATATGCTGAACGCCGAATCGGAGGATGATTCCTGGTGTTCACATCATGGATGGCAGTCTCAGCCCTTCCGGGCAGGCTGATAAATAGCTCCCGGAAGGGGTGTAGGGTGACCCCCAGCTGGGACTGTTGGTTCTCCGAGAGCTAGTTGCCAACCTTCACATCATCAATGGATTCACCTGCCTTGGCCTGGGTGAGCAGATCCAGGAGGGTTTCTGCCTCTCCTTCCTTTGGAAGATTGCACAGGGGGAGGGCACAGGCCTCCCACTTATGATGGGCCTTCATCATGTTCATAAGGAAGGCCTTCCTCTTTCCACAGGCGTGGTCCAGAGTGACCAGGTACATGACAGCATTGAGCTGCTGGTGCACGAGGTATGGACCCTCCCAGGCCGCCTGAAGCTTGTTTTGTGGTATGGGGACCAGTACCCACACGTTTTGACCCACCTGGTAGGTGCTCTCACAAGCTTTCTGGTTGTACCAGCGCTTGTGGTCAGTCTGGGCTTGGGCCATATTGCCATGCACCATCCACGTCAAGGCCATCATCTTGTCCTGGAAGCTCACGACATACTCAATGACCAACACTCTAGGAGTGGCCAAGTCCCCTTCCCAAGCATCTTTCACCAGAGCAAGGGGTCCCCGCACACGTCGCCCGTACAGGAGCTTAAAGAGGGGAACCCCGTTGAGGCCTGTGGGACCTCCCGGTAGGCAAACAGCAGGTGTGGGAGATACCGCTCCCAGTCTCTCCCATGGGAGCCGATCAACATCTTAAGCATCTGCTTTAAGGTGCCATTGAACCGCTCGCACAGGCCATTGGTTTGTGGGTGGTACGAACTGGTCACCAGATGTTACACATGTATTTGCTTACAGAGGGACTCCATCAGCTGCGACATGAACTGGGTCCCCCAGTCGGTGAGCATTTCCTAGGGAAACCCGACTCGGGAGAAAATCTCCAGTAAGGCTGTAATCACCTTGCAAGCCCGAATGGACAACAAGGCTACCGCTTCTGGGTACCAGGTGGCATAATCTACTACCATCAGTATGAAGCATTTCCCGGAGCGGTTGGGAATGGAAAGCAGTCCAATGAGATCCACAGCTATCCTCTTGAAAGGCTCGTCAGTGATGGGCAGAGTTACCAGTGGGGCTTCCCCACCCTCTGACAGGTGTCACTCGAACGGCAGTAGGCAGCCACATCGGCCCCCATTTTAGGCCAGTAGAAATGCTGGGCTAGCCTGGCCTTGGTTTTAGCAATCCCTAGGTGTCTGGCCATTGGAATCTCATGTGCGATCCGCAACAATTACGCCCTGAACGAATAGGGTGTTCTGCCCATCTGAGTACAGGGCAGTATGTTTCTTATTGTGTGCTGGTTTTGTTTGTTATAGCAGCATCTAGTGGTGGCTGAATTTATAGTCTGTGCCTTTAACAAGCAGATAGAATATTGCATTGTGGGATTGAAGCAAGGTATGCTGGGAAGAAGAACCTCCATTTTCTTCCATGTACTTCAGGGAATACACATATTCATGTGCTCTCCTGTAACCTCTCCAACTTGAGTTTGCTATCCTGGTAAAGCATATCTGGTAAGATCAATATCTTCTCTATCAATGCAGTGTTTAGGAGGTTGTTAACTGTATAGCAGCCAGTGCATAGGAGATGTTATTAGAATCCTGTGTAAAGTTTGCATCATGCTGTATACTTTCCTGATAATTGTAAAGTGTAAGCTGTGTGCCCAGTACTAATCTATGTCATTTGTATTTTTATAGTGTTACCGCGCATGTTCTATACTGTTCACCAATAAACAAGTTAGACTACAGAGGACAGTCTGCTTATTTGGAGTACGGAATCGTGGTTTAGGCTGTATGCTAGATTGCACACCGTGTCAACGTGTTTGAAGGCAGAACAGAAAAACAGATGCTAGACGCCTGCGATAGTGAATACGAATTAAGAAGCCGCTTGTACCCACACCGCACTGCCTGTAGATACTGCAGCGGCCTCCATACAGTCACAAGTACCGAGAGTGCAGCCCGCCATCAAGCGCTTCATCACTCCCACCACGGGGAAGTCGCCGCGCATAGACTGTTTCCCGCTAATATACTCAGCAGTATGCAGCTAAGCGCACAATGTCTCAAAACAGCACATCCTCACTCAAAACAAGGCCACGAGCAAGCTCCAGCGGGTCGTCATTAGCAGAGCTCGCTGCTGTCGCCCGTGCCGAAGCCGAGGCAGCCAAAGCAAGATCCTCCTTCGCCGAAAGAGAGATGCACCTAAAACTGAGACAGGCGAAGCAAGATGCAGATAATGCACGTTTGCAGGCAGAGAGAGAAGCGGAAACTGCACGTTTACAAGCAGAGAGAGAAGCCGAAACCGCACGCCTGCAAGCTAAAATGCACGTTTGCAAGCAGAGAGAGAAGCGGAAACTGCACGTTTGCGAGCAGAGCTAGAAAAACATTTGTGGCAGACAAAGAGACAGCAGCTGCGATTGCTAAAGCAGAGTATTTGGAAGCGATGAAGGATCCTGATTGTGAGAGGCGCAGCAACATTCGCGGACCAGATCTAGGACAGCAAGATCCAGCGCAGCATGTCGCAGAGTACGTCCATCAACATTCCGGCGTAGATGACAGCCCTGATACACCACATCGACCAGCCTATGCGGCTACCAGCGATCCAACCCAAACTTCGTTACCACAAACAAGGAGTCGTCCAGTGCAGAGATGTTGACCACAGCGGCTGTTCCACTGAGCAGAAGGTACAGCTACCATCCCGCCTTAAAGAGACACCTCCTGCACCGAGAAGGTTCTGCACAGACTATACGAAGTCAGAAGCGTCTCACAGGTATGGTGATACACCACACACTAGACACGACTATAACACCAGCTCGTGCCAGCACTGACCAAGCCACCATAGACTTTGCAAAGTTCCTTGCCCGCCAAGAACTGGTTACAAAAGGACTTGTAAAGTTCACTGATAAACCCGAGAACTATAGGTCATGGTGAGCCTCGTTCCGGAACGCCATTCATGGTCTGGACCTTTCTAATAGTGAGGAGTTAGATCTCCTAGTAAAGTGGCTCAGAAGTGAGTCGGTCAAGCATGCCAAAAGACTAAGAGACATCAATATAAAGCATCCACACACCGTTCTATGCAAAGTGTGGGAAAGACTTGATGAAAGCTATGGGACAGTAGAAGTCATAGAGAATGTTTTATACAAAAGAATTGATGATTTTCCTAAGATAGGACCTAAAGGTTGTCAAAAGCTTAGAGAATTGAGTGATTTATTGATAGTTACAGATTGCCCAGGAGGAAGGAGACTTGCCCGGATTGGCATTCTTAGACACCGCTAGGGGTGTCAATCCGATAATACAAAAACTTCCCTACATTCTACAAGAAAAGTGGGTTACATATGGTTCACGGTATAAACAAAATCATAATGTACCATTCCACCTTTCACTGTATTCGTAGAATTTGTCGCCCAACAAGCTAAGATCAGAAATGACCCTAGGGGGCGGTGCTAGCCGGCAATGTGAGAAGAAGCAGGACCCAGGAGCTCTGGTGAAATTATCCTGTTATCTTTCATTATCCTGAGCCCTGAGGGGTCTGGACAATCTCACTGTCTCCCTCTGGGACCCGTGGTGCTGACAGGCGGTGACCGGGAGGTCAGAGGCAGAGATCTCCGTCATTATGAGGAAGACACGGCCCGGTGAGGAGAGAGGAATTCAAGATGGCGCTGCACAGCAGCGTGGGCTGACAGCCGGCAGGCGTGCAGAGGAGAGGAGGAGGGAGACAGCAGCCAGGCTGCAGAAATATGTGCGATCCCCCACCAATGGCTCTCCTACACACTGCCAGCAAGTAAAAGCTGGATTAGAAAGAGATGCCGGACAGATGGAGATGGAAGGCTCCCAGGAGATGCAGGGGGCAGGGGATGTCATAAAGTCTCAGGCTGGGAAACATATGCAGGATCCTGTGCTCATGGCCACTGTGGAACAGGCTGATAATCCTCCCACCCTCACTGATGTTCTGAATGCTGTGTCAAAGGGGAACGCAGCCCTGGCCCTGCAGATGAAAGACATTAAAGATGAGGACATTAGATCCCTAAATGACAGAACCACTGAGCTGGAGGAGAGACAGAGTGAGGTGGAAGATGTATTATGGCCTGTCAGAACACAAGTTGAACAATACGGCAAAGTAATAGAAGCACTCAGAGCCAAGCAGGATGACTTGGAAAATCGGATGCGCCGCAATAATGTGCGTATAGTGGGGGTCCCAGAAAAGGCAGAAGGAAATAGAGCTGTGGAATATTTTGAGGATTGGATTCGCAAATCGTTTGGGAATAATGTGCTGTCCCCATTGTTTGCAATAGAAAGAGCCCATAGGGTCCCCACTAAACCTCAGCCGCCTGGGGCACAGCTACGCACTGTTTTGATCCGAATTCTTCATTATATGGATAGAGACGCCATCTTGATAGAGGCCAGAGACAGACTGACCTAACCATAAATGGGCAACACATTTCTTTGTATCCGGATTTCTCCATTGAAGTTCAAAATAAGCGACGGCAATTTCAAGAGGTTAAACGCCGGTTGTGATCCTTAAAGGCGCCTTACTCGATGCTGTACCCGGCCAAGCTGCGAGTGGCTGCTATGGGAGCTACCCATTTCTTCGAGTCTCCGAGGGATGCACGGGATTGGCTGGATAAGAATGAGAAAACATTGCGCCATTCGGAGACTTGAGTCTGTTTATCCTTATGTATGATCTACTTCATGATAATGGATCTGCACTAAATGCCTTTTGGGAGTTTTTTCAAGATACCTCCCTCTGGATTGACTGTCGGCGGAGAAATGATGGATCTCCTCTTCTTTTTTCTTCCCTCCATTCTGCATTATGTCCATGAATATGCAAAAATATTTGGATAACGAGGACTTCGGCAATATGAGGAGCAAACTGGGACTGTGGTATGGAGAGGATTTGTTTTCTTTTCCCTTGTTTTTGTAGCTCCTGATTGCTGGCGGTGATAAGCTGCTAGCAACGCTTCCCTTTTTCTGGAGAGCTGATGGTTAGTGGTCGGGACTCTCCTGCTAAGCGGAGAAGAAGACCCCCGGCCTCCAGTACTATGGTTAAATGGGGTATTGAACTGGTTGGGAAGGGGGGGTGGGCATGTTGGGAATTGTTTCTACTCTCTCTCAATTGGGAGAGGGAACTGGACATCTGCTAGCTACTCTGATCAAGACTCAATCTGGCCCTGCAATGGTGGTGGAGATAAAAAATAAAAACGGGAAGCTAGAAAGATCTTCTGGGGCAATTCTAGAAACTTTTAGTGAGTTTTTTGAGACATTATATAATTCGCAAGGGGGGTTCTCTGATGAGTTGCTCAGTAGCTTTTTGGGGACTACTAGTCTGCCTACTCTGCCGGAATCGGAAGCTGTTGGGCTGGAGGCACCAATTAGTCTGGAGGAATTAGAGGAGGCTCTAGATTCTATGGCAGGGAATAAGACACCAGGGTCTGATGGGCTGCCTGTGGAGGTATATAAACAATACTCAAATATAATACTTCCACAGCTGCTGGGCACTTGCCCCGGTCCTTGAATGAAGCAATCATAGTGGTGATCCCCAAGGCTGATAAGGATCCTTGTCTTCCAGAGTCATACCGACCTATCTCCCTTTTAAATCTTGATGTCAAGATTTTGGCAAAAATTCTGGCAGTGCGGCTGTCTAGAGTAATATCTAGTATTATTCATCCAGATCAAACTGGTTTTATGCCGGAGAAATCGACTGCAATTAATATCCGTCGGTTGTATTTAAATCTACAGATGCCATCAAATGAAAAGGAATCTAGAGCAGTTGCATCTTTGGATGCTGCCAAAGCATTTGACAGCGTCAAATGGCCATACCTGTGGGCTATATTAGCCAAGATGGGCTTCCGTAAAAATGTTATTGCCTGGACACAGCTGCTGTATTCAAATCCAGAGGCCAAAATGAGAGTAAATGGGGAGATTTCAAATACAATTAACTTACACAGAGGTACCAGACAGGGGTGCCCCTTGTCTCCCCTACTGTTTGCTCTGGCAATTGAGCCCTTGGCAGTAGTAATTCGGGCGACACCTGAAATTAAAGGGTTTGAATATGAGTCTTTGCAAGAAAAAATAGCGCTGTATGCTGATGAAATGCTTTTGTTTTTGGGAGATTGGCCGTCCTCTTTGAGGGTGGCAATGGAAGTCTTTGGATCCTTCGCAGCGATCTCTGGTCTACGTATTAACTGGGAGAAATCTTCAATTATGCCGGTGGGAGAGGCCCCCGAGAACTCCCCGGATCAGCCGGACGCTTAAATGTAGTCAAAGAGTTTAAATACTTGGGAATCCATATAGGGCATAATATACAAGATTTTGAGCGTTTAAACATTACCCCGCTACTTTCTAAATTTCAGCAAAAAGTAAAGGACTGGTGCAGGCTACCACTGAGTATGCCAAACAACAAAGGAAATAGCAGCCAAAAAGTCCCATAAAACCATCTTTATTGAACAACATACATTAAAAATGCAAAGGATAAGTGAATGGTACAAATAGGGGAAAATAACTCAGAATGTCAATATGATCCCTCCATATAGGATCGAGTCACGTCCACATACATACTTATATAAGTCAAAGTATCCCCAATAGTGTACTGCCATTATGTATCATACTGGCATAGTGCAAAATAATCCTCTCCACATAGTACACATGGCAAATACTAAACGTTACCTTATCAGATGTATAATCAAGTATGTGGAACGGGACCCTGATCCACCCCGACGCGCGTTTCGGAGTAAGAGAGTGGCGGCTCACTGGAAGGGATCTTCTGTACCCACAATCACAGAAGTTACTGATGCAGTTAATAACATAGATATGGAGAAATATGTGTACCAAAAGAGAAGAACAATTAAGAAATGGGAGGATATATGGGCGCCTTGGTTGGACACACCCGGTTGGCTCCTTCTAGATTAACATGGATGAGAGCGTTGGGAGGATATAACTAGAGAACTCTGGCTGTGAGAGACCAAATGCATCGAGAGAGAAGAGAGTTTTTCTTTGTCGGGTGAGGGTGGGAGGTAAGATGGGAGGGATTTTTGTGAGTCCTATTGTGTTTATGTAATACACTATTTTGGAATTATTCTGTATGTGATTACCTGTTTTTCCAGTTTTTGAAAAAGTTTAATAAAAAATTACCTGATAAAAAAAAGAAGAAATGACCCTAGTTTTGACTTCACTCTGTCATGTTCCACTGCCCCCGGTGTCAAACCCAGTAGGACACCCGTGGCAGTCCACAAAACTAACATTGTTTCCACAGGCCCTCCTCACAATGCGAGTAGACAAGAAGAAATACTGACACAGACAGAAAATAGTATGAGCAAACGCTGGGGCCCAAACTATCTAAATAGAAAAGGATAGGAAGGGCACTTACTGCAATTCCAAAAAACCCTGAAAAGCACCAACTCTACTAATTTCAAAAACACCTAAGATCACACGACCTCTACCACCTAAATTAGTTCTCTGGTGTAACAAAATCAAAACAGCAGCCACTGAAAAAACTGGAAAAAGCAAATGTACAAAACATCAGTGGCTGAACTAAACTGAGAGGGCAAAAGCCCCGGAGGGGACCCTGAAGGCCCCCACAGAAGTGCAGGACAAAATGCAAAAATCAAGCACAAAAACAAAAAGAAGAAAATGTCTTATCTGTTAGCAGGAGATGCAGACACGACACAGCAGGCTACAAAGGAAACAGGAATCAAGGATTGAGACCAGAACAATTGATCACCGGCAACCCTGATGGGAAGGAGACTCCCTTAAATAAGACCAGTCAGCAACACCTGATTCCCAATCCTCACAATCTTCACTGGACAGTCCAGTACCGCTTGTAACCACCAGAGGGAGCCTCTGCTCAGAACTCAATTCAAGTCCATTCACAACAGTACCCCCCCTTGAGGAGGGGTCACCGAACCCTCATTTGAGCAACCAGGTCGGTCAGGATGAGTTCTATGATACGCACGGATGAGTCTCCTAGCATGGATGTCCGAAGCAAACACCCAAGAATTATCTTCCTGACCATAACCTCTCCACTTAACCAAATACTGGAGTTTCCGTCTAGAAAAACGAGAATTCAATATTTTCTCAACCACAAACTCCATATTGCCCTCAACCAGAACAGGGTCAGGAGGCAAAGCAGTAGGAACCACTGGCTCAACAAACCTCTTCAACAAGGACTTGTGGAACACGTTATGGATCTTAAATGTCCCTGGAAGAAGCAAACGAAAAGAAACAGGATTAAGAATCTCCATGATCTTATAAGGTCCAATGAACCTAGGCATAAATTTAGGAGATGCCACTCTCATAGGAATATTTTTTGAGGACAACCAGACCAAGTCCCCCACTTTAAACCGAGGACCATCAGTCCTATGCCGGTTAGCAAACCGCTGGGCCCTCTCCTGAGAGAGGGACAACCTCTCCACTACCTGGTCCCAAATCTGTTGCATACGCTCAACAACAGAGTCAACACCTGGACAGGCAGAAGCCTCCGTCTGTCCTGAAGAAAATCGAGGGTGAAACCCAGAATTACAGAAAAATGGAGACATCAAAGTGGCAGAGCTAGCCCTATTATTAAGAGCAAACTCAGCCAAAGGCAAAAAAGAGACCCAGTCATCCTGATCAGCCGACACAAAGCATCTTAGATAAGTCTCCAATGTCTGGTTTGTTCTCTCAGTTTGACCATTGGTCTGAGGATGAAACGCCGAGGAGAAAGACAACTGAACACCAAGCTTAGAACAAAAGGTCCTCCAAAATCTGGAAACAAACTGGACTCCTCTGTCAGACACAATGTTCTCAGGAATGCCGTGTAACCGAACCACGTGCTGAAGGAATAAAGGCACCAATTCAGAGGAGGAAGGCAACTTAGGTAATGGCACAAGATGTATCACCTTGGAAAACCTATCACAAATCACCCAGATGGCGGTCATTCTCTGAGAAACAGGGAGGTCGGAAATGAAATCCATAGAGATATGGGTCCATGGTCTCTTGGGCACAGGCAATGGCATCAACAAACCACTAGAGCGAGAGCAAGGCTTGGAGCGAGAGCAAGTCCCGCAGGACTGCACAAATTCCCTGACATCACGAGACAAGGTAGGCCACCAAAAGGACCGACTAACCAAGTCTCTGGTACCAAAAATTCCGGATGACCGGCCAACGCGGAACAATGAATCTCAGACATCACACTCTTTTTCCACTGGTCCGGGACAAACAATTTCCCAACAGGGCAGCGCTCGGGCCTATCCTCCTGACACCCCTCCAGAGCCAGTCTCAAACTGGGCGAGATGGCGGAAAGAACTACACCTTCTTTCAAAATAACAGAAGGATCAGATACCTCAGGAGAGTCCGCAAGGAAACTCCTCGAGAGGGCATCCGCCTTAAAATTCTTAGTGCCAGGAAGAAAGGAAACCACAAAATTAAAACGTGTGAAAAACAAGGCCCACCTGGCCTGTCTAGGATTAAGTCTCTTGGCAGATTCCAGATAAACCAGATTCTTATGGTCAGTAAGGACCACCACCTGATGTTTGGCTCCCTCCAGCCAATGTCTCCACTCTTCAAAAGCCCACTTCATGGCCAATAACTCCCGATTACCCACGTCATAATTACGTTCAGTAGGAGAAAATTTTCAAGAGAAAAAGGCACAAGGGTTACTTTTAGAGGTCTCTGGATCTCTTTGGGACAAAACGGCACCTGCCCCAATTTCAGAGGCATCAACCTCCACCTGAAATGGCAGAGAAACATCAGGCTGCCGTAGAACAGGAGCAGAAGTGAATCTCTGCTTAAGTTCCTGAAATGCAGAGACTGCCTCAGGAGGCCAATTCACCACATCAGAACCCTTTTTGGTCAAATCAGTTAATGGTTTAACAATAACCGAGAAATTACCAATAAATTTACGATAAAAATTGGCAAAACCCAAAAATCTTTGAAGAGCCTTTAATGAAGTAGGTTGGACCCAATCACAGATGGCCTGAACCTTGACCGGGTCCATTTCAATAACAGATGGGGACAAAATGAATCCCAAAAATGAGATCCTCTGTACGCCAAAAAGACACTTTGATCCCTTCACATAAAGAGCATTCTCTCTCAAAATCTGGAATACAGTTCGAACATGTTTCACATGAGAGTCCCAGTCATTAGAAAAAATCAAGATATCAACATCACTCAAAACAGGATCCCCAGGTGTCAGGGAAAAAGCCCAATCCTGAGGATCGCCGCGCAGGAGAGAGATGACAATTTGAACCTGCTGCGCTGCGTTCCCTGAGGACTTAGATTTTAAGGCAAAAAACAATTTACAATTATTTTTGAAATTCAGAAACTTGGCTCGATCCCCCAAAAATAAATCTGGCATGGGAATCCTAGGTTCCACAACAGGCAACCTAGCAAGATAGGTAGCAATACTCCGAACCTCAGTGGTAAGCTGATCCACACGGCCAGACAACTGTGCAAACTCCATTGAGAGAGAGAAAAAAAAAAAAATTCTCCCCAGCACCCAGAGATACAGAGGGAAAAAAAATGCAACAAACAGAAAAATATCTCTGACAACTCTGACAACCCTTTTTTTTTTTTCTTTCACAATATTTTTCCCTTCTGTGAGTACCATATAAATTTCAGTTTTGGCCGGTGATACTGTTATGTTTTGGTAGCTGAGGAGTGCAGGTAAAAAAGGCAATACACCAGAGCAGTTGGAATCTATGAGATTGCAGTACCCTGACTAACCACCACAACCAGAGGCAGCCGTGGAGCGTTCCTACGTTGGTCCTAGACGCCTCGTCACAGCCTGAGAAACTAACTATACCCAAAGAAAGAAAGAGGAAAGCTATCTGCCCCGGAGCAGATCCCCAAAGAACAAAGAAAGCCCCCAAACATGTAATGGCGGTTAGACAAGAAGAAATACTGACACAGACAGAAAATAGTATGAGCAAACGCTGGGGCCCAAACTATCTAAATAGAAAAGGATAGGAAGGGCACTTACTGCAATCCCAAAAAACCCTGAAAAGCACCAACTCTACTAATTTCAAAAACACCTGAGATCACACGACCTCTACCACCCAAATTAGTTCTCTGGTGTAACAAAATCAAAACAGCAGCCACTGAAAAAACTGGAAAAAGCAAATGTACAAAACATCAGTGGCTGAACTAAACTGAGAGGGCAAAAGCCCCCTGGAGGGGACCTTGAAGACCCCCACAGAAGTGCAGGACAAAATGCAAAAATCAAGCACAAAAACAAAAAGAAGAAAATGTCTTATCTGTTAGCAGGAGATGCAGACACGACACAGCAGGCTACAAAGGAAACAGGAATCAAGGATTGAGACCAGAACAATTGATCACCGGCAACCCTGATGGGAAGGAGACTCCCTTAAATAAGATCAGTCAGCAACACCTGATTCCCAATCCTCACAATCTTCACTGGATAGTCCAGTACCGCTTGTAACCACCAGAGAGAGCCTCTGCTCAGAACTCAATTCAAGTCCATTCACAACAAGTGTCCTCTACACAAGAAACCGCATCCTCTACTAAAATGCAGAGCCTTCATGGAGAAATTTTTGGAGGATCGCAAAGGTTTCCTCAAAGAGAACAACATCTGCTTCAAATGCTGTGCCACAACCTCTCACCTCACCAGGAACTGTGAAGCTAGCGTGAAATGTGCAGAATGCAGCAGCACAGACCACAATACAGCCTTGCACCCTGGACCACCTCCACGAGTGTTGTCACAAGCAGAGGAGCACGATGGGAAGGAGAAGAACACTGATGAAGATACCCCTGTGGTCAGCGCTCAATGAGATCTGTAAGGGACTCACAGGAGGAAGGTCCTGTTCAAAAATCTGCCTTGTCCAAGTCTATCCAGCAGGCCACAAGGACAAAGCCCTCAAGATATATGCAGTCCTGGATGACCAAAGTAACAGGTCTCTAGCCAGGTCCATCTTCTTTGACAACTTCAGCATTGTAGGCCCTGGTTCTCCCTACTCCCTGAGGACGTGTTCAGGTACCGTTGAGACGGCGGGAGAAAAGCAACTGGATACAAGGTGGAGTCCATAGATGGTCAAACCTGCCTATCGCTACCAACCATCCTGGAGTGCAACCAGATTCCTGACAACAGGTCAGAGATACCTTCACCAGAGGTGGCGACACATCACCCCCATCTGAAGCGTATAGCCCACCTGATACCTGAGTTGGATTCAGAAGCCCCAAAAGCTCTACTATTGGGAAGAGATATACTAAGAGTCCACAAGACTAGAGAATATATAAACAGCTACAGAAATGCTCCGTACGCTCAGAGGCTCGACCTTGGATGGGTCATCATAGGAGACGTCTGTCTAGGAGGAGCACACAAGCCGGCCTCAGTCAACAGTATGCTCACCAGCACACTAGAAAATGGACGTCCGTCTC
Organism: Oophaga sylvatica; assembly: GCA_033576555.1. NCBI lineage: Eukaryota > Metazoa > Chordata > Amphibia > Anura > Dendrobatidae > Oophaga > Oophaga sylvatica. The sequence continues at coordinate 48,561 of JARQOD010004659.1, forward strand.
TCTTCCAGCCATGTCACAATAGTCTGCTGGTAAAGGAATTAACAAACAGCACTCCCCTACCTTGCCCTTTCTCAGTACCTACCAACGAAGACCACGCCTGTGAATATGAACAAGACCACATAGGATGTACAGTCTTCCACAGGACAAAGGAAGACGACAAGGTAGCGATGTCCATAGAAGATAGGATGTTCCTGGACATCATGGATAGACAAATAGTCAAAGACAAATCGAACAGTTGGGTCGCACCTTTACCATTTTGACCTAAAAAAAGGCACCTACCCAACAATAGGGAACTGGTCTACAGCCGATTCATCTCCCTCAGACACAAGCTTAAGAAGTCACCTGAGATGAAGGAACACTTCTTTACCTTCATGGGAAGGATATTCCAGAACAACCACGCAGAGATTGCACCTGCACTTCGGCCCTCAGAGGAGTGTTGGTACCTGCCCATCTTCGGAGTATACCATCCCAAGAAGCCAGGTCAAATAAGAGTGGTATTCGACTCAAGTGCCAAATGTGAATATGTATCATTAAATGATGTCCTATTGTCAGGCCCAGACCTCAACAACAGACTTCTGGAAGTACTACTCTCTTTCCGCAGAGATACGGTGGCATTTATGGCTGATATACAACAGATGTTCCACTGTTTTCTCATCAAAGAGGAACACAGAAACTACTTGAGGATCTTCTGGTACTATGACAACGACCCAGACAAAGACATCACAGAGTACCGGTTGAGGGTACACATCTTCGGGAACAGCCCTTCCCCAGCAGTCGCTATCTATGGCCTCCGTAATTCTGCCAAAGAAGGCGAAGAAAAGTATGGGTCAGACGTCAGATCCTTCGTAGAAAAGGACTTCTACGTAGACGACTGTTTGAAGTCCACACCAACAAATGAGGCTGCAATCAGTCTACTAAAAAGTTCTCAAGAAATGCTTGCTCAGTCTAATCTAAGGTTACACAAGATTTCTTCCAACAGTCGAGAGTTGATGGAAGCATTTCCCTCTCAAGACTATTCCAGCGATCTAAAGGACCTAGACCTAAGCATCGACACTCTTCCCATGCAGCGGAGTCTTGGATTGCTTTGGGATCTGAAGACGGATGCCTTCACCTTTCAGATCAGTAAAGACGAGAAACCCTTCACGCGCAGAGGAATTTTCTTTCGTGAATAGTCTATATGACCCCCTGGGATTCGTAGCTCCAGTTACTTTCCAAGGGAAAATGATGCTAAGAGACTTCACCCAAGACACATCTGATTGGGATGATCCACTGCCAGCAGGAAAGGCAGACCTGTGGGCAGAGTGGAAAAGGTCTCTCGAGGCCTTGACCGACCTTCGTGTGAAACGACCGTATGCTCCTGTGCCATCCACAGAAGTCAAGACACAAAGACTTTGTATCTTCTGCGACGCATCAGTCAAAGCAATCGCAGCAGTAGCATACCTCAAAACCATAGATGTCAATGAACAGAGCCACATCGGGTTTATGATGAGCCGGACTAAACTGACACCACTCCGCGAACACACGGTACCCAGACTGGAACTCTGCGCTTCTGTCCTCGCAGTTGAGTTAGCCGAGCTTATCTCAGGTGTGATGAATCTGAAGACCAAAGAAGCAGAGTTTACACTGATAGCAAGGTGGTACTGGGATACATCTGCAATGAAACGCAACGCTTTTATGTCTACGTCAGCAACTGGATACTGAGGATAGGAAGATCTACCTGCCCTAGTCAGTGGCACTATGTACCTACTCACCTCAATCCTGCGGACCATGCGACTAGATCCGTTGCTTCAAGTCATATTAAGGACTCTACCTGGTTCACAGGCTCTGCTTCCTTGTATCTTGTTCTCAACCTGGAAGTCACTTGTTCGAGCCATTACTTGTGTCAGGAGTCGAACCCAGTACCTCTTGTCTACTGGCCAGCAGCTCTACCATCTGAGCTATTCTGCTGGCTGCAAAGTTCCTTGCTGAACCCAGATACCATTGACTGTTCTTCCTGATTGGCTACACCTAGTGCTCTCTTGATTGGGCCTCTGATTGCCAATTACACACCCTATATAAACCTGGCCCTGTGGGTGTGTCATTGCGAGATTATTGAGCTCCAAGCCTTTAGTCAAGCGTTTCCTGCTGATCCATTGCTACAAACACTGCTCTCCTGTGAACCGACCTCGGCCTGCCTTCTGACTACGCTCTCCGCCTGATCCATTGCTACAAACACTGCTCTCCTGTGAACCGACCTCGGCCTGCCTTCTGACTACGCTCTCCGCCTGATCCATTGCTACCAACACTGCTTTCCTGTGTACCGACCTCCGGCTGCCATCTGACTACGCTACCTGCCTCTGCTTCCCCTAGTGTTTGCAGTAACATCGGCTCCAACCCAGACGGGATCTTGACAGAATAATCTCGCGCCAAAATGGAGTCCGCTGTGAACACCCTGAGACGGCAAGTTACGGAGCTTCAAAGTTTTTGTACTGACTCTCAAGGAAAATATGCCAAGTTACAAACTGATTTCACGGCGATACAACAGGAAGTAATTGAGCTACAAAAACAACTTCTGGACGTGCGCAATTCAGGGTCCGAATCAAACGCGCGGCTGCCGCTGCCTGCAAAGTTCAGTGGGGATCGCAAGCAGTACCGAGGATTCCTCAATCAATGCCGCATATACTTCCAGATGCAACCTGCTCCCTTTACCAGTGAGAGGAAGAAAGTTTTTTTTCATGATAAATCTCCTGACGGATGAAGCTCTTGCTTGGGCTTCACCTTATGTAGAAAAGGACTATGACCTCCTTAATGACCTGGAAGCCTTCACCGCAGCTATGAATCAAGTTTTTGATGACCCAAACCGCTGTGCCACAGCAGAAACCAAATTACATAATTTGCGCCAAGGACGTCGCTCTGTTGCGGAATACACATCGGAGTTCCGTCGCTGGGTGGCCGACACCACCTGGAATCCAGCGGCCCAGAGAAGTCAATTTCGACGAGGGTTTATCAGAACCAGTGAAAGACGAGCTTGCCAGGGTTGAGACCCCTGACCAGTTGGAGGACTTTATTCAACTATGTATCCGGATTGACCAGAGACTTACTGAAAGGAGAAAGGAGAGACTGCGAGCACTTGGGAATAGCCCTGGCTTCTCATTTTCAGCATCGGACCACCAAGAAAAGACGCAAGGCGTGTCTGAACCGATGCAGATCGACGTCATCCGAAGACCACTCTCTGCACAGGAGAAGGAGAGGCGACGTGCAGAACATCTCTGCCTCTATTGTGGGGACCCTGGACACTATGCCATCAACTGTCCTAACAAAAGGACTATAGCCTTTACCAACAACAGGTCTGCCAGCAATATGGACCTTTCTCAGCAGTCGGATTCCATCTTGCAGACTATCTCATCAGTAACGCCAGAAATAGACAAAATACATACTACATCATCTCATTTTGTAATCCCCATTCAGGTTGTAATGGGCACCCAAAAAATACAATGCTCTGCCCTGTTGGATTCGGGAGCAGGAGGGAATTTTATGGACTTAAAATTTACACGTGATAATAATATTTCCAGTAGGACCAAATCCACACCAATTGAAATGGAAACGGTGGATGGATCACCCTTGTCTTCTGGACCTGTCACGCATGAGACAATCGAACTGGAGATTTGTATCGAACCGGATCATCATGAAGCTGTAAGTTTCCACCTTATCTCATCTCCGAAATTTCCGGTTATTCTAGGGATCCCCTGGTTTTCAGTCCATAACCCTTCTATCAACTGGGCATCAAGGACCATCACCTTTCCATCTGACTACTGTAAGAATAATTGTCATAAGGAACCCCCTGTTCTCCAACAAGTCCAAATCTCTGAGATTTCGCATGAGAAGGAAGAGAAACTACCACCTCAATATCAGCAGTTCTCTGATGTCTGCAGTAAGAAGAAAGCAGATCAATTACCTCCTCACCGTCCTTACGACTGTCCCATTGAATTGCTGCCAGGAGCAACCATTCCATTTGGACGGATTTACAATCTTTCCGAACCTGAATTGAAGGTATTAAGAAAGTTCCTGGATGAAAATTTAGAGAAAGGCTTTATTCGACCTTCCACATCTCCAGCTGGGGCACCCCTGTTCTTTGTTGAAAAGAAAGACTCCACTCTGCGGCCATGTATTGACTACAGAGAGATGAATAATATCACTGTCAAGAATCGCTACCCGCTACCCTTGATTCCTGAACTATTTGAGAGACTCCGTTCTGCGAAAATCTTTACGAAGCTGGATCTTAGAGGGGCTTACAACCTCATACGGATTCGCCCAGGAGATGAGTGGAAGACCGCCTTCAGAACGAGATATGGACATTTTGAATCTCTGGTTATGACCTTTGGTCTTAGCAATGCCCCAGCCACCTTTCAACATTTTATTAATGATGTATTTCGAGATTTCTTGGACCAATTCGTTGTGGCTTATCTCGATGACATTCTTATATTTTCAGACACCTTGGAAGAGCATCGCAGGCACGTCCAGTTAGTCTTGGAACGACTACAGGAGAACCATCTCTACATTAAACTTGAAAAATGTGAGTTTGAACAAACCAGTATCCAATTTCTGGGATATATCATCTCCCCAGAAGGTCTGAGCATGGATCCCGGCAAAATCAATGCTGTAGTGGACTGGCCTGTTCCAAGAAATTTAAAAGACGTCCAGCGTTTCATAGGATTTGCAAATTTTTACCGA